>ML307648.1:0-34641 GCA_005239505.1 Nicotiana paniculata | reverse complement strand
TTTCAGAATTTTGTATTTCTTCCAACTCAATTGATAATACTGTTAATTCCCCGACAACGACGCCAAAATTTGATCATGCTCAACTATTTCTTATAAACGACTAAGCGGGCGTTACAAATATAATCCGGGGTATTATGCCCAGAGTCGATCCCACATGGAATTTACGCATCAATCAAGGCTTTAGAATGTGCAACTTTTACTCAATCAATTCTCTCAAGAATTTTTAATATANAAATTAGCTACTCATATTCATAAGAATCAATTCTAAAATAACTTGCATAATTGAACTACAAAATAATAAATAGAGCTATAAAATCAATGTTTTCTTCACTGATTAGTAATCCACAGGTTTTTCTTCACTTCAATGGCTTCCTTCTCCTTCAAGTTGTGTTTTTGGGTCTATTTATATGTTTGGGATAAACCCTAAACATGTGGGAGAATTCTATTCCAGCCGGGAAATACTTAAAACTCTTTAAACTCGAAATTGACCGGACCTCGGAACCCAGGCATTTGGGCTCAAACGCCCCCATAAAGCCAGGGCAGACCTGGATTTAGGGCTCTAACGCCCCACTAACGCCATGCTGACCCTGGCTTTAGGGGCCAAACGCCCCACTAACGCCCGGGTTGCCTGGCTTTATGGATAAAACTCCCGGCTATAGACCGGGTCATTCCTCTTCACCTCTTGAGCGTATTTTCGACGTTCATGCATCCATTTAGCTCGGTTTCCATCTCCAACGCACCTACACATGAAATAGACTCCATTATGCACATAAAAATGTATTTTTATCATTAACGCACATAAAATGTAAGGCATATAACATGTTAAACTATGAATTCTAGCCACGCATCTAACATCACACTTGATTATATTAATTTGACCTCTAGTAAGTTTCAAAGTCGACCTCTCGTCACTACCTCTTCAAGGTTAGGCGGGATACTTATTGGGACAAGTTGTTTTCATACTCATACTATACTTGTTCTGCCTTTTGTTGCACAAGTATATGTATATCTAGTGGCCGCGCTTGGCGCCGTGGCATGGTTGATATGGGGACTTAGGCGAGCTGCACCATCTCGAGATGACCCGTAGCCAGCAGAGTCTCCTTCAGAGTATTGAGTTGTACTTTCTTTACTGTCACATTGTATTCTGGACGGTCATTGTATTTCATTTAGTTTTTCATAGAAATTTCTCATGCACTTGTGACACCGGGTTCTGGGATGATTTTGGGATGTATTTGTTAATTGAATTGTTAAAACCTCATTATTTACTTAGTAAATTTTATTGATCGTTATAAAATGAAATGAAAAGTAACGATTTCAAAAATACTAAAATAGAAATTTGAATTAACTATTTAGTGTTGGCTTGCCTGACATTGGTGTCCGGGGCCATCACGACCTTAATGGATTATGGGTCGTGACAACGTGGTATAGAGCACTAGGTTCCCTTAGGTCTCACGAGTCATGAGTAAGTCTAGTAGAGTCTTGCGGATCGGTACGGAAACGTCTTTACTTATCTTCGAGAGGATACAGGGCTATTAGGAGTACTTCCCTTCTTGATTCCTCATCTTGTGGTTTGATTCCTTTGAGGATGATGCCTACGTTTCTTCCTACTCAATCTTACGCATCGCGAAGCGCTTGCTATAAATCGGGAATTGAGGAATTGTAATGGTACTTCAGATATGGTGCATGATTTTTTTCCATGCATAGTTGGTTGGGGCTATTGTCATTGCTTTGAGGAAGGATATTATGTGGTTTCAGCTCAGTAGTTGTATTTCTGAGAGCTTGGAGGCTATCCTCAGGTTGTTATGATGTTCAAGAATGGTTATCGTGCAGTAATGAGGTGATGGTAGGAGGCCTGCCCATATGTCAGGGCCGAGGGTGACTTGATGGGAGTTCTACTCAGGGCATCATTCCGATATTTCAGTGTTTTATTTCCGGCGGAGGAAAGGTAATTGGACTATAGATGTTCAAGTTTGGGTGAATAGAGTAATAAGACTTGGCGTTTTCGAGTGAGGTGGAATCTTCATTTGTGATGTGGTATTGTCGTCCTTGATCGAATAGAATATGTTAATTTTGCCGGTGTTATGATCTTCTACGATTCGCCTTTGGGGTGGGAGATAGTGAGATAGTATTGAAGAAGCGACTGTCAAAGATCGCGGTGTGCGGTGGTTCAGGATTGAATAGGTATTTCTAAAGTTGATGGCTCGAGAAGGGGATCTTCGGAAGGGGTTGAAGTTAGTAGCAATCTATCGGGTCAAGTTCTACAAAGATAGATATTGGTCTAAGGAAACGGCTGGGCAACAAGGGATGAGGAAGGACACGTGGGAAGTGTCAGGCAGTGGTTAAATTTCTAAAAGGCCATGTGTAAGAAGCAAAGATGAGTAGTTTCTTAAAGGAGTTAGTTTGACCAAAGTGGGAGAGTGGTAGCATAGCATATGAGTTCTGTTGTAAGATAGTTGCACATCTTGAGGAGAAGTTTGGAGTGATTTGAGAATTTTAGTGGATGGTGATTGGGTCCATCGACTTAAATTGAAATATTGGCTATTTCAGCGGAGGATTGGGTACAACAGAGGGGAGTTGTTGTTATGAAAGAGGATGCAATGTGACTTTGGATTGGAAGGTGTTGTCGCATATTTAGTTGATGTCCATAAAGAGTGAACGGACTAGTATATTTGGTGAATGAGAACGGGCTTATGATGGGGTATTAATGTTGTAGTGATTGTTCGCCGTGCAGCGACATTGGAGGATGTCGGCATGTAATTTCCACATGTGGGTTATCTCCTGTGAGCAGGTTAGAAGTCGTGTGGTTGGCAAGGTTTCTGCGAGCGGTTCTATTCACTATTCGGTAAGAGGCCGAATATATGAATGTTGCTAGAGATGCAGAGTGTTCATGAAATGTGAACGGAAGGATTTCAAGGAATTTGGCGATTTGGTTATGCAGGATCAGGTCAATCTTGGTGGGTTCCAAAGTTGTGTAATAGTAGCTTCAAGCTAAGTGGGAGAGGGTCCCACAACCTATGATTTGGGTTGCATGGTTATCTACTGGTGAAAATTCTTGTTGTCGGCATAATGATGGGGTAATGTAGCCAAGGAAAGAGGGCTTAAGTTGTAATTTAAGCACAGGAATTGTTAGGGAGTTCTATTATTGTCCTTGTTGACTTGTGTTCAGGCTTTGGGAAGATTCAGGGCTTATGCTTCGTACAAAGATGATTTGCAAGGGAAGTTGGTCAGTTGGGTGCTTTATGAAGATGGGTGGTCAGGTGCCAGCGGAGCCGTGGAGTTGATTATATTCGGGACTAGGCCAGAGTGGATGACTCTCAACAATGGTTCTAATGAATTAAAATGGTAGAATGCGGTGTTTAAGGGTTTCAAGCCCGTAGTATGGCTAAGGATCAGGCTCTTGCAGCAGATTGTGATAGGAGGCTCGGAATGTTCCAGGATGTTTTCGGCTTGCAGTGTAGTATTGGAAGAATGAGAGGAATAAACTCCGGATTTGTAGAAAGGATTATCAGGATAGGTATGCCAGTCAAAGATGTGAATATGCGTGCAAGGAGGGCATGAAACGGTTCATGGGTCTGGAAACAAAGTGGTCTCATGGAATGGAGTAACTCAAGGTGAGTGCGAATTGAGTTGCTATGTGTTGATTAGGGTTATCATTATTCCTGCGGTGAGTGAGAATTGAATTGAGGTACGAGATGGGTCGTGTTATATGAGCTTATGGAAAGTTTAATTGAATCTCACTGCGGTATCGTGGCGGTGTTAGTGTATGGGCATTGTGAGTTATTTTTCATCTTGATCTATGGCTTGAGCCAAGTGGGGGAGTCTGCTGTTGATAAGTCGATTGCGCGGCTGAGTGTCATATCAGTTTCAGTTTGAGGTATACGGGTGAATCACTTATGTCCTGCAGAGGTGGAGTTTGAGGATTTGCATGTTTTGTGATTATGAGAATTCACTCGTGTGTTATGATGGTTCTCTTGAATTGAGTTAATTAAAAGATATTTATATGATGAAGTGTTTATCCTATTAGCGGTTCAGGAGTTATGACGAGATTCATGTGTGAATGCATATTGGCATGTTAGGTGCAGTGAACGATATGAAATTTGGAAGCGGGGATCAAGGTTGTGGTTTGGTGTTGACAAGAATGTCACGAGCTCGGATGAGCAGGAAAGAGATTTGAATGTTTAGAGTAAGTTGGTAATGTCTTTGACGTCTCTTGAGAGCGGTGTTTTGTGAAAGAGGCTTTGCATACTGGTTATGAATTCTTGAATTGCTTTACATCGTTTGTGTGGCTGGTGGTATGGAGGTGCAGACTTGTTACCTAGCGCATAAGGTCGTGGAAGCGTATTCCACGAGAAGATTGTATGAGCGTTACCTGTAGTCAGTTAATTGATTGAAGGTTTGAACCAAGTATGAAGGATGTGGTAAGATGGCTTATTGAGAGTTTATGCATGGAGGGCGCTCGGTTCATTTGGTTGTGGATTGTGGGAGTTTGTCCCGGCTATGACGTTGTTCTTGTGTGTTATGAGAAAATCGGTGTATTATGGACCCAGGTAAGGCTATTAGCCTAGTTCGGTGCGAGCAGGGTTGACTCGAGGTTTATGAACAGATTTAAATATGTTTATGGGGTCCATTTGAGTCAGGTGTGTTCATTTTGGTATAGCGCTTCTCATGGAGAGGTATTAGAACATAAGATGTTGTTCCATCTTTGTTCATTTCATGTAATATTATGTTGTGTCGTGTGAGTTGTGAAACGGCTTGATAATTTCTTATGTGTTGAGTTTCCGCGTAGTGATGGTGTTATGTGAAAAAGATAGCCCTTGAGATTCAGAGTATATATATCGAACCTCAGTTGTGCTTGAGTTTTGTAGCATATGGCTTTATCAGTCTCCCCAAGATGGTATTATGCACTTAGCGTGCTTGTGACTGATATTCGATATTTTGTGGTAATGAGCGATTTATCTTGGTAAGTATCTCCTTATGTGGGTTTTATGTGTGGATCGGATGGCACGCCGCCACGGGCATGTTATTTAGATCGGGTTGCGCGCCATAACAATGTGATGTTGAGTACGGTCCCCTATATCTATTTTATGGTGTTTTTGTTTCCCATTGTCTGAGGGAGGTTTGTAGCATCTTTCCGATTGTCTAATTAACTGCGTGAGTTGAGTAGTCCCTTTCATAGTTCGTTTTCCTTATGTATCACATTTGAGTTGTGGCCTATTGGCACGTTGTGGCATCATATGAGACTTTTGTTCATGTCTGGGGTGACTTGTTGCCTGAGCGACTCATACTGGGTGAGACGAGATTATTGGATCAGGGATCAGTGCGATAAGATTATGTGAAGTACAGTAAAGGACAAGTACCACTATTTGGTTCATAATGAGGTGATGATTCTAGTCAGGGGGAGAGATTCAATGATTTGTTAACTCTGCAATTGGTTATGAATTTCTACACATCTCCTCCGTTGTGGTAGTATCGTAAGCGTTATAGCAGTCCTATATATATATGTCATGAGGTGCATTGAGAGCATCGAATTTGTGGAATTTTGGCTATTAAGATCAGAGAATTTAATTATGATTAGATGATAAATTATGTGGTGTATGGTGCTAATTCAGCAAAGGCAAGCCATCATATTCTGATACCTCGTGTAGTGATTAATTGGGTGTTCATATGCTGGAAACAAGCCTGACAGAGGATTTTCGAGTGTTGGAACTGGGTTCTGAGCTTATTGTATGGGTAAGAGAGGATATCTTCGGATTTGATCGAGCTAATGCGCTCAACTGAGTGGTGGAAACACAGTTAGGTGCACGAAGTGTTAAACAGTGATTTCAGATAACTCTAGAGCAGTTCTTAGCATGTTCGAGGATGAACGTATGTTTAAGTGGGAGAGAATGTAACGACCCGACCGGTCGTTTTGATCTCTAGCACGTCGTTTCGCAGTTTGAGGCCATGAGCAGCTTCATTCCAGGTATTATGACTCATAGGCATGGTCGGAGTTGAATTTTGGGAAGTTCAGGGTCAATTTGGAAAGAAAATTCTCATTTCGGAAGCCTTAAGTTGGAAGAATTGACTAAGATTGGATTTTTGAGTAAACGACCTTAGAATCAGGATTTGAAGGTTCCAGCAGGTTCGTATGATGATTTCGGACTTGGGCGTATGTTCAGATCGGGCTTCGGATGACCCGGGAGTGTTTTGGCGCATATTGTGGAAGTCACCATTTTAGAAGAAATTTCATAAGTCTGGGTTGAACTGCATTTCCATGATATTGATGTCCGTTTGGGATTTTGAGTTTGGGAATAGCTCCGTATGGTGATCTGGTGTTGGAAGCACGATCATAAGTAAATTCAGAGGTCCGTAGGTCATTTTGGAGTTATTTGGCTAAAGTTATAAATTTTAAGGTTTTAAGAAGTTAGACCGGAAATGGAAATTTTCATATCAGGGTCAGATTCTGATTCCGGAAGCTTGAGTAGGTCTGTAATGTTGAATATGACTTGTGTGCAAAATTTGAGGTCAATCAGACGTGATTTGATAGGTTGGAAATTTTAAAACTCATTAGGCTTGAATTGGAGTGAGATTCATTGTTTCGGCGTTGTTTGATGTGATTTGAGACCTCGAGCAGGTCCGTGGGATGTTATGGAACTGGGTCGTGTGATTAGACGGGGTACTGGGGGCCTCGGGTGTGTTTTCGGGTGGTTTCAGATCATTTCGGGCTATTTTGAAATGGCTGATTCTGGTGTCTAGTGTTGTTCTTCGTGTTCGCGGGGATCCCCTTGCATTCGCGAAGAAGGATTTGGCTTCAGGGACTTTGTTCTTCGCGTTCGCGAAGGGTTCCTCGCGTTCGCGAAGAAGAAAAATATTTGTTGCGCAGGTATGACTTTGGACGCTCATATATCACAATCTAAAAGAAATTTTGAGATGATGAAAAAATAGAAGTTGTATTCCTTTGTGTCTAATTATAGGAATGTAAACCATTTAGCATTTGGATTTGTGTACAAAGAGTTATGGCTGATAAACTATAGAGTGTCAGGGAAGATGAAGAAGAAATTTGTGTTACACAGGGCTGACTTTAGCAGCTTATATCTCGAAATATATAAGGAATTGAGAGAATACCAAAACATGAAAGGCGTAGATTTTGGAGTCTAGTTTTCCGAAAATTAAACCATTTGTCATTTGGAGTTTTATGCAAACCTTTATGACCATTCTACTAGAGGCTGTCTAAGAAGAGTTTGGAATTGCCTTTCGAGATCTTTTTGTTCTTCGCGAACGCGAGGATGGGCCCGCGAACGCGAAGAAGACTTGCCTGACAGTGTTTAAGTTTGCAAAAAATGGGTTAGGCTCATTGCATCTCATTTCCTCTATGGGAAACGACCTAGGGGAGATTTGGAGCTTCATCGTCATCATCTATGTCAAGGTAAGTTATTCCCACCTATTTCAAGTTAAATGCTTGGATTATATATATTAACATGGAAATTCATGGAAAATTAGTGAAAACTTGGGTTTTTGGAAGAAAACCTAGAAATTTGTATTTTTGGATTTTGACCATGAAATAGGACATGGTATTTGGAATAAATTATATATTGATTTCGTGAGGTTATGTGTAATGTTTATCTTTGAAAATTTTAAAAATCCGGGCACGTGGACCCGAGGGTGATTTTTATCGACTTTTCGATCGGGGTTAGGAATTGTTATAAATTGGATTCTAATGGATATTTGAGTATATATTAATGGATTTGCGTAATTATTGGCTATTTTTGGGGCGTTGTGCATCAATTTAAGTCATCAGACGGGCTTGGAAGTCGGTTATGAATCTTCGGACCGAGGTAAGTCTCATTTCTAACCTTGTAAGAGGGAATTGTCCCCATAGGTGAAATAATTAAATATGTACTACCAATTTCGGGGGCTACATACGCACGAGGTGACGGGAGTCCGTGTGTAGCTACTATATGCTTATGCCCGGGTAGTCTAGGACCCAAAAACATCTTTTATTTGTCGTACTTGTAACCTTATTGATGAAATTAAAAATGATTAGACCTTATCAAACTTGGAAAATGAATTTCTAGAAAATATTTAAATACTATCTCTGTGGCCACTAAAAGAGAAATTGTAATTTTTCTTGGGTAATTGTTTTCCCGATGTAGTCGGGGTGGACTGTTTGAATGTGTATGCTTATGTGTGACTGCTTCGCAATTTATATTCCACGAACGGGGTGATTTCTTCCAGTACTCTCATGGGAGCGGGACGTATGCCACATTAGGTTAATAGATGCATCTATGGTTCGTGCCGTTCGACCCTTCGTCAGTGCACATTTTACATTTATGTTGGTTCGGTCCGTTCAACCCTTGGCATTTCCTACGCATGATACTTGCTGGATACCATCTATGATTTGAACTGTTTAATTGCTTAAGATATACGTTGTTAACTGGGACGACGGAAATTGGGATTTATAATTTATGGAAGAAATTGTGTCTTCCTGTTGTTATATGTTGTTTAATGATAACATCCATGTTTGACATCACACTTGATTATATTAATTTGACCTCTAGTAAGTGTCAAAGTCGACCTCTCGTCACTACCTCTTCGAGGTTAGGCGGGATACTTATTGGGTACACGTTGTTTTCGTACTCATACTACACTTGTTGTGCATTTTGTTGCACAGGTACATGCATATCTAGTGGCCCCGCTTGGCATCGTGGCATGGTTGATATGGGGACTTAGGCGAGCTGCACCATCTCGAGACGACCCGCAACCAACAGAGTCTCCTTCAGAGTATTGAGTTGTACTTTCTTTACTGTCGCATTGTATTCTGGATGGTCATTGTATTTCATTTGGGTTTTCTTAGAAATTGCTCATGCACTTGTGACACTGGGTTCTGGGATGATTTTGGGATGTATTTGTTAATTGAATTGTTAAAACCTCATTATTTACTCAGTAAATTTTACTCATCGTTATAAAATGAAATGAAAAGTACGACTTCAAAAATACTAAAATAGAAATTTTAATTAACTACTTAGTGTTGGCTTACCTGACAGTGGTGTCCGGCGCCATCACGAATTTAATGGATTTTGGATCGTGACACTAATGGTACCAGCTCAGAATGTACATGAAAAAAATATGAAAAAAATATTTTGGTTAGAAAATCTGGAATTTGTGTAAATAACTAGATTAATCTTGCTCAGTCTCATATTGTAAATAGTATACTCATGTGCCATGTGTTAATATGACTCACTGGTCTCCAATGAAATTTTCTCTATTTTGGCAAATTGAGACATGATCAAGAGGATTCTTAGTGAAGAGCCTGGTTCATCAGTGCTGGTTCATCCAAATAGCGAGGTATGTGTTCTACACTCTGCATAATTTGAAATGCTAATATTTAATTCATGAGCGGAGTTCTACCCAAGTCCAAAATCTTCCAAAGACTATCCAACTAAAATTTGAACCAGTTCCATTTCAACAAGAATCTTCACCTAATTAAAACACCTAGATTTTAGGGAAGTTGTAACCGTCAACTCGAGCTGAAAATTGCAGGATGATTAGACTTCTAATTGACTAAAAGTTGTGTATTAATTACACTCCTCATTTAAATCCCTCATCATCATCCCTTCAAATCCCTCATAATTTTTGCAAACCGTCGAAACCTTCTCTCTTCTATTTGCCTTCAAATTTCATTCAAGCCATCCTCTTCGTTACAGAACCATACCCAAAATGACAAACCCCAACGATAATCCTGGTACTCTCCCTCCCCCTATCCCTTCCTCTTCTTCCACTACCCCTCAAACCAGCGCTACCCCTGAACCCAACGCTAGCCCTCAACCTAAGAGAAGGCGAGTAAAAATGCTTGCTCGGAAAATAGTAGCTAGAGGAGAACTTTCAAGAAAATTGAATGCCTAGCTTCAAGAAAGCCAAGCCCAAGACTCCCAAAATTCTGAAGACTCTTTCAAGTCGGCAACTGAGGGGTAAGAAACTGGGTCTTCTGATTCTTAACAGGTAATATCTGTCCCAAATCCTTCTTCCGGGGTCATCTCTGAGGTCTCTGAAAATCTAGAAAATAGGTTCATACTGGTTGGGTCTGTGGTGGATGTGGAAATGCCTGAGACAAGAAGGATAGGTGGTAAAAAAAAAATAGAAAAAGAAAAGGAGAGTGAAGGAGTATGGAGTGATGAGAGGGGAAACGGGAAAGAAGTGGTTGATTCTTCACCCACCTCGGGAACTGTTAGAACGACTATCTGTGGAGCTGAGTCAGAAAATGTGGACGAAAGTAGAAAGAACATAGGGGGAAGTGGATTGGGAGAAGTCGCTGAAGGGCTAGTGAATCTTGGAAAGAAAGCATATGAACCTGGTTCATCTGTTGAGGAAACACTGGCTGATCTCTTGAAAAAGATAGGTGATAGTTACAAACCTAAGAAGAAAAGAACTCCTAAAGCTACAACCCCTGGTACAGCAAGAGCCAACAAGAAAAGTAAAGCTGCTCCTTCTAAGACTTCTAAAATTCCTCTCCCAAGAGGAAGAACTACAAGGAGCAAGCTAAAGAAGAGTGAGGACGAGTTGCAGAGAGCTTTAGAGGAGAGTAAGAAGAAAAGAGTGGACAAGGGGAAAGAAAAAGTGGTTGAGCCTGTTAAGGCTGTTGAAGTGGATGAGATGGACATGGTCCATCAAAGTGAAAAAGTGACAGTTGAGGTAGAGGTTCAGACCCCTAAGCCTAAGAAAGCCAAGACTTCCTCAAACAAGTCTTCATCTGCTTCTAAGTCTGCTGAACCCTCTATCTTGGCTAAACGAACCAAGTCTGCAGTGAAAGCTAAGCAAGTGAAAATTACTGAAGAGGAAGATTGGAGTGCTGAAGAGGAGGATGAGTCTGATGGTGAAAAGGACAAGCTGGTCAAGTTTGGAAAATGAACAATTTTGAAAGGGAGACTTTTGAAGGACTTGGAGGAAGAAGGGATGATCCTACTGCTGGAGAAACTTGAGTTACAGGGGTGGAATGACATGGTCCTTCAACTGAATAGGAGACTGGAAAGGAATGAGATTGTGGAATTCATGGACAATGCCGAGGTAAAGGATAGCAGAGTCACCAGCCTGGTGAAAGGGGTTAAAATTTCCTTTGATGCTAAAGAGCTGGGTAAAATCCTTGGCATACCCTTTGAAGGTTATGATGGCTATACTAGGCAGAAATGGCCAAGTATGGATTCTCTTCCAACTTCCCTAGTTATCACTAGGAAATTCTGTGATAATAAAGAAGAAACTGATCCCAAGGCAGTTTATAAGATTGAAATGAAGCCACCCCACAAGATGTTATATGAATTCATCAACAAGTGTGTGCTGCCCAGGCAGGAAAGGAGGAAGATTGCCAACTACATAGACTTGGTCTTGATGGAATGTCTGGATAGTGGGAGGCAGATAAACTGGCATGGGTTCATCATTCAGCTTTTAGACAGGGCTATCAACGTCTCCAAAGCCCATGCCATACCCTATGGCTTCATTCTCACTATTGTTCTTGCTCATTATAAGGTGTCACTGAAGAAGTGGGAGATGGTCACAAGCAAACACCAATTTGGGATCAATACTCATCTTGCTTGTGATTATGAGATCCATACCACTCCAAATAAACCTGGTTCATCTAGAAAGACACTTGTTAACAACAAAGTCAGAGCCCTAGTGCAGGAGAGTGGGGCAAAGGATGCTGAGATAGCAAGGCTGAAGACTCGTTTGGATGAGGTAGAATCTTAGAGAAATGCTCTCAGAACTGAGCTCACAAAGGAAAGGGAGAATATTGAGGGAATTCTTCAAGACATGTTGCACCTTCTCCAAACCAAAAACCAAGACCCCATTTCTTCCAAGTCTTAGTTGCCTAGCCTGCCTAGAACTTTCAGTGACCCAGATTCAGGATGTTTTTTTGACTCATGTTTTAACTGTTTTTGTTTCCTTTTGTGGATTGTGGTAGAATTATACTCTCTATCAATGAAGTTTGATGCTTTTTTTCTTATTCATTGTCTATATGTCTTTGATACTTTGAATTTTTAATTGATTAATCCATGAATGCATTTGCAGTTGCCCCAAAGGCCATGACTGATTTTTAACTATCTGGGGTTCACACATCTTTTTGCAACTTTTCGATGATGCCAAAAAAAGAAAAAATATTGTGCTCTGAACAAGTGATATTTATAACCTAATGAACCTGGTTCTTCATGATAAGTTCTTAATACTCTAATATGTGTCAATGTTGGATTAAGTTGAAACAGGCCTAAGCTTATGGACGCACAAAGTTTGTCATCATCAAAAAGAGGGAATTTTTTGGCCCAAAAAAAAGAATAGTTTTGAAGATAGACAAAGGAATTCAGAAATGAACCAGATCCATCACTGGTAGACATATACACATGCAGAGTCAAAGCATGTGAGATGCATGCAGGAGATAAATGTATTTTGGCAAAATAGAGATATGTCCTGATCGAAAAGATTGCAAAAATGATAAGGAGAAGGACTCCTTATTTAGTAAGAACAATATCTAAGATAAGGAGGGATTTAGGAGTTGAGATTGACTAGAAATATTCCACCAAGGAAGAGTAGCATTAGAACTCTAGTTAATTCTTTATCTACTAATCATATATATTGCAGAATGTTCTTATTGTACAGATATGCACAAAAGCAGAGGTTAAGTAAGAATTGAGAGCAAAATAGCAAGGCAATTTTGCAAGCAGTTCGTGTTAAATTTGAGCGTGCGAACCTGAAGCTACTTGGATCAGCTAGAAGAACTAGTTCCAACTGTTTGTCTTTTAGTCTAGTTTATTTGTAGTAGGTGGTTATAACTTGTACCTTTTCAGATTTATCTAGAAACATCTGTAATAGGTACTTTGTGTTTTCAAGTTAGAGTTAACTTGAATTCTGTCGCAAATAGTTAGAGGCTAGTTTGCCACAACGGATTAGAGGTAGTCCTACGTTTACAAAAGATTTTTTGTAAATGCAGTTTTGGGTTACTGTTTTAGTAAAGACTTTTGGGAAAATCCTACTGAAAAGTAGGTTGTGGTTTTTTCACCTTTTGAGCCAAGTGTTTCTACGTAAAAATCTCTGTGTTATTTAAATTTCTGTACTTATTATTCTGTAACAGTAGTAGTAGGAACACATAGAAGAACCATGTCCTTCTATAATCTGTGCACACAAAAATTTGGAGACCACACAAATCAAACCCCTCTTGTATGGTATTGAAGTATAAAACATCAGTAGTCAATGTGTATCTTCCATCAGTGTATCAACTCCTCATGCCCTCCTTCATTTTATGTAATTTCCTCCAATACCAACTACAATCAGATGGAGGTAAATGGGATCAGACATCATCATTTTTATTCATATACACTCCATGAACTCATTTCACCCATAACACATCTTTTTTGTCACATAAGAGCCATAATAGTTTCCCTACTAAAGCCAAATTCCAGGATCTGCAATCTTTTATGTTTAGGCCCCAAACTTTTTTTGGTAAGCATACCTTTTTCCATGACATTAGTGTTGTTTTTCTTTTCTCTTCTGTAGTACCCCACAAATAATCCCTGCACTTTTTGTCCACAGCTTTGAGTATGCTCTGTGGCAAGATGAATACAGCTCCCCAAAAACTCTGCAAGGAAAACATGATGAAGTTTATCACTTGCACCCTCCCTGCATATGACAAATGCTTGTTGTTGATACCCAATTTTCCACTCATATTATATATATATATATATAGACACACACACACACATTGAAAATAGTATATATGCATCAGCATTTGATTTATAAGCATACACACGTATTTTTCATAATTTTTAAAAACTTTAAATCGATTTATTTATGCATTTGATTATATAAATATCTAATAATTATCCTCCAAATTATTTTGATGATGATTTAATCATCTAAAATTATCATTTATACCAACATGATGTTTTAAATATTTTTTAGTGCACTTTTTATAATTACCTTTGCATTTTAGGGCTAATTTCACATTTTGCAATAATAGCCCATATGCATGTATAATTATATTATTTATGCATAAAATGACTTTTTATATTTTTGTAATATCAAGTAATTTTTTTAATCATTTTAATGCACAAATGATATTTTTATTATTTATTAATTACTTTTATAAATTCTTTATTTGTTAAATATTGGGTATTTAAAAACTAGTCTAAAAACCCACCTATTTTCGGACCAATTACTGGCCCAAAATCTAACCCCCTAGCTCAAATAACCCCCAGCCCTAAACACCCCCTAACCCTAACCATTCTCACCATCCGCCGCCCCTAAATCCTCTCTCTTCTTCTCTGAGAAACCCTAGCTGCTACCTCTCAAAACCCTGCCCTAATCCCTCTTCTAATGGGATTTCCCTCTCATATACTTACAATATTCGTATGTTTCTGCTATTGGTTGATTCTCCATGGTATTACCTAGTACTTGCCTAAACATGGCAAGTATTACCACTCTGATTCTGTCCGATTGACTCCCATCTCTTGAATCTGGATGATATTCTGTCTATACACGTTTATTCTACACCGTGTGAGTCCAATTTTGTTTATATTTTTTTGATTCTCACTTACCCTAAAACAAGGGTTTACAAATTTTCTTCAAAATTGGTTTAAGTCTTTGATTTTGAGTGTTATCTTGTCTATATTCTTCCTATTATGTGTGATTTTGATTTTCTTTTGTTTAGATTCTGTCGATTTTTCACTTGCCTTAAAATTTAGGGTTTTCCATTAGTTCAATTAACTTATTTTGGTGCTATTTGTGTCTCTATTCATCTTTGTGTGTGAATATTCTGTCAATATTTTGTTTTTCCTAAAATTAGGGTTTACTTATTTTTTCCATAAATTCGATTTTATTTGATTCTGCATGAGAATACTTTCTTATTTGTGTTTGATTTTACACTCTTCCTTATTTACTTGTTCGATCTATGTCACTATATAAACCCATCCCCATTCCCTTTTAGGACAGATGGGGAGTCGCTAGAATCTCACTAAAAATTTAAAGCTTTACTCTGTTATTTCTTCATTATCCCGTTCTATACTTTGGTTCTTGGCCGGCTGAAAGCCAAGGCCACTAAATTCTTGGTTCTTTCTTCTCGTTGATGTTTAGAAAACTGTGTACTTTTATTCTTTCTTGTATTTTTCGCTTAACTGGTGAGTTACTGAACCTTTGTAATTTTGTTCCTATGTATCTGCAATTTGCATGTATCTTCACTTCTGGAGTTCGTTAGTTTAATGAGTTTTCTGGTTTGTTTTGTATGCGATTCTGTTTATATTACTCCAATTTTTAGGTTTCCTTAACATTTAAATTCATGATGTTGATAGCTCAAAGCATGTCTAAACTTGATTCAAGTAATTTAGATTTTTCTCAAGTTTAATTAGCCAATGTGTTATGAACTACTGTTGTGTGTGACCTTCCACTTGTTAGCATCTCTTTGGTGTTTAATTCTGCTTAAGGTTGTCCATCCTGTTATTTAAACATGCTCCATCTGTATAATTTGGACTTCCTTTAGTTAATTGGTCTATTAGGTCAAACCTGAATGCTTACACTTACTGTATGACATGAGTTATCTTCCATTTCTGTTCTGAATCTCTATAATGGCAATCTTGCATATGTAGTATGTTTTACTTCTGTGTCAAGATCCTGTTCTATAAACCCTAACTAGTTCCCAGTTAATATACCCCTCAGCATGTCTTGGTTCACTTGATTCACCAGTAGTTGTCATAATTTGTGCTTCCCTATCATGCTGAGGGGTGTATTAATTGGGAACTAGTCATGGTTGATAGAACAGGATCTTGACATAGAATTAAAACATACTACATATGCAAGATTTCCAGTATAGAGATTCAGAACAGAAAGGGAAGATAACTCACAATTTGTGCTTCCCTATTTGGACCTTTAGGTTTCCACTTATTTGGTATTATGTATCTGTGCATGATGATCTTTGTGAATCCTACAAACTGGTTATTCTCCTAACTCTGTCAATATGTGACTGCCTATGTGCTAATTAAATCCTGTGACTTGTACGATTATTTGCTATATATGCTTAATTTGGTCATCTCTCTTTAAATTATAAGTGTATCTCTCAATTCCTACTTCTCAATCTTGGTCCACTCTCTTTCACTTGTTACCTGGGCTCTTTTGAGTTATCATTCTTAGCCGACTGAAAACCAAGGCTACTTAGGTTCTATCATTTGACCTCCCTAGTGTGAGCACTTCTTGGGCTCCAATTGAGACCCTTGTGAACTCTGATGCACTAGGATTTGGTACTTAGTCATTCCTTGAATGTCCTCTATCTCCCTAGTGTGAGCACTGACCTAGGTTATTGAAGCCCTTGGAACTCTGACACACTAGGGTCCTGGTTCCTTCCTAATTGCTCAACTCTGCCTTTTTACCTACTAGTTGAATCAACTAGTTTCTGGCTGCTTTATGTAAATCAAGATATGATTTCTGGGTTGTTGTAAACTATGTGGACTTGAGGCTGAAGGCCTGGCCAGGCCGGGTATATTTTTGATCCTACCTTAGGCTCACTATAGCTATTCTACAACTCTGTAACTTATTCCATTCATTGGGTCTATAATAATGTTGTAATAACAATTGGGGTGCTAGTAAAATTGGGAAAAGGGGTATATTTTAACATTTGCATGAAACGAGTAGAAATCTTGTCTATAGGTGTTTACTTTTCTCAAATATGTTCTACCATTGTCTGTGGTAGATAGCCTGCCTATAAGTGTTTACTTTGTTCAAATATGTTCTACTATGATGCATGTTAGATAAATGGACTATAGGTATTTAATTTGACGTATTTTGCTTCCATATGCTAGAAACCATGCCTATAGGAAATTAAATGACCAATGTCTCAATGTGCATTACAACATATTCATTAGGCGCTATAGGATTCTGTTAATTTACGTGCTACCTAATCTGCAATTTAGAAATCATGCATATAGGGTTAATTGGTTAATATGATGTTCTTCACTTAATAAACATGTCTATAGGATCTAAAATCAGTCTTAATCATCGATTATAGAAATCATGCCTATAGGATCTAAAATCACTCTTAATTATCGATTATAGAAATCATGCCTATAGGTTCTGAAATCAATCTTAACCATTTATTATCCTGCTCGCTTCATTTAAGTGCTAATGTTGAACTCTCAACACTGTGTCATTGCCACTATTAGAAAGCATGCCTATAGGATCCAACTAAGCAATTCAGAATATTCTCCTGTGGTTAACATCACCAATTACTGCATAAATCACCGAGATATCATGCCTATAGGTTTAACCTCTTATAATCTATAATCAGTAGGGAACTGTGTAGTCACTTAGAAATCGTATTTAAAAAATGGTACCTCGCGTATGAAACTGTCTGCATATTAAAATCCAGAATCACATAGATATCATGTTTATAGGATTTAATGTCTTTAACTTGTCTAAAATCTGCAACTGTCAAATGCCAATTTGTTTGCGTGCATCTGTTGTCTAAGTGCGGAGGCTAACTTGGGCCCTAATTTTATTTTACATGAAAGTCCAACTTGTTTTGTATGTCGCCTAGTTTTATCATTTTTGAGCAACCTAAGTTAAGTCTAGAACCACCCAAGATAGAGGTCCAAACGCCTCCTGGACTATAGGTATGGGATGGGTAGTGCACGCATAAGGTACGATTTAGAATCAATTAGTACGCTTTATATAAATAACTTAAAGATAGTAATCGGGTAGCAGGAGATGATAGTCTGTGCCCGCTGAATAATACGAGAAATACCCCACCTCAAGGGAGTTATGAATTATTATTTATGTTGCACGGGTGATCCTTTAGGCTAAAAAACATAGGACCCCCCCCCCCCACCACCTTGCCTTAAAATCGATTATTTTATTTTATTTGCCCAATTTTATCTTTCCTCTTTATTTGGACTAATTCATATAATTCAAGTTCGGCCAGGAACCACAGTTGTGGACCTCGAGGAATGCCTAACACGAGGTAATTTGAGTCCTTACCCGATCTTTGGTGACGCAGACTGGTTAAACCAGAGTTATGTGCAAATAGGTTTCCTACCGCACCTCAAACCCGTTAGGTGGCGACTCTCTCTTTTAATCCCTCCTCCTTAAAAGAGTTGTCACGTGTCGAAACCCGATTTCGCGAGAAAAAGGGGCGCCACAGCATGGTGACTCTGCTTTGGAATATTTTTAGTCTCTTACAATAACAAACTTGGTCTATATGAATTAGTCTTCTCTGATAAGCGTGTCTTTATTATTTTTGATGTTACATGAATATCCCGATCCCGTTTCCCTTTTATTGCTACTTATATACCATTTTCCCATTTTACCCTTTATTTGAGTTTGTATTAATATGCAAATCTTTTCTTAATTTGGTTACAATGTGAATTTTCCTTTATTTTCCAGTCATGTTCACTTGCTCTAAATCATTTTTAAATTTTCTATCATGTCTCTCCCTGCCCCTACCCCCTTAGTTTTCTTTATTACAATTTTTTCACATTGCGCGAACTAACTTCTTCCTTGTTTTAATTTCTTTTTATGTTTTTACGTTCCATTTAATACTGCATTTCTTGTCTTCATCATAAAAAATACTTGACAACATGTTGTTATATCTTTGCATAAAGCATGCTCCACATCATATTCCACTCGTGCGTAATGAATACCATAGCGGCGCTTGATGAGTGTCCGCGCTCTTTTTAAATCACCCTTTTAAATTTGGAAAGGCTTATTTGAGATAAAACTAAGGTTTTGGTCCTTTCCCTATCAAGTTTCCCACTTGAGGGTACTGGTATAGACTCTTCTAGAAACCCTCACTCTAATATTAACTATGCATGCATCATGTCTAAACCTAGTATGGGTTAGAACATTGTCCGCGTAATAACTCTCTAAGGCAAGCCTTGTCCAAAGCCCATTGGGATTTCCATAATCCCAATGGGTATAATCATGATGTGTGCATTATTTAGAGAAAACATGCCGATATGCTAATCATTAATGTGTAAATAGTCGAATCCGGAGTGGGAAAGGGCTAACTTTATTTATTTTGCAGAAATGAGGCACGAAGTCCCCAGGTCCGGCATGGTTCGAAGTATCCCGCCTTTGTTGCTAGATTGGTGGGAAAATCTCTCGCTAAGTGACAAAACCCATTAGAAAAGAGTCCTCAGGAATTTACCTTCCTTGTTAGATATTCAGCCAAACAATGTACTGATTGAGGCCGCTACTATGTTCTGGGATGTGAAGAGGGACGTATTCCGTTTTGGTGATATATAAATGACTCCCCTTCTAGATGAAATAGGAGGTTTTGTTGGGTTCCCATGGGATAGCCCTGGTTTTTTGGTACCGGAAAATCGTACTTCTCGAAGCTTTCTAAAGATGATGGGTTTCGGGAAAAATTATGAGTTAGTCTGTCTGAAGAAACTTACATACCACTCAATTTCCTTTACGAGCTTTATGGGCACAACAAGTCCTATCGCCTTTATCATGATGAGTTTGCCATCACTTATTTGGCTTGGACTCACCGTCGGGTCTTTGTATTCATTGTCTATTTTCTGGGGATGCTGATATTCCCGATACAAGGAGAAAGGATCCATACTCGCCTAGCTATGATCACTAATACCCTAATGGAAGGAATCGGGGGCAAACTTAAAATATTGTCCCAATGATCGTGGCTTAGATATACCGAGCCTTAGACCATTACATAAAAGGATATAGGCATTTTGAGGGTTTCAATTTCTTGCTGCAAATATGGCTGTTGGAATACCTTCAAAGAGGAGAATATCGTCAAGATTTCCTGCGACGACCATGGAATGACCACATAACTTATCACCATTCGAAGAGAATGACTTTTATCCCAGACAGGTTCGCATAACCAAGAAACGCTGTGAGATGGGTACATTTCTTTAGCAATTTGACTGATGACAAAGTACATTGAATGTTCGAGTGGTTCCCTAGTAGTGAATTCATCATCAGGTCGAGAGATGTTCCTCATCTAGTGTTGATCGGATTTAGGGGTATATATCCTTATGCTCCTATCAGAGTCATGAGGCAAGCTGGGAGGAAACAGGTCATACCACAAGTTTCCAAAATGGTTCATTACAAAGCAGACTTCCAAGGGAATGCCATTCCATTCAAGTTCGAGGCACAACACATGTGGCATCAAAAGATTGTAATAGAAAATGATACTATTGAGCCAGCATGCTGGCCATGTGTACTTCTACCCATCATGGTTGGTCGATGACATAGAGGGATAGTTCAAACCAGGGGTTGATTTGAGAAATAGGGTCATAGACGACGTTGCCGAGGCACAATTCAAATACAAGAGGTTGCGCAAAAGGCTTTTCGAATCTAGGGCCAGGCATTTGGAATAACATAAATTGGATATGGAAGCAATCAACGAATGGAGGGGAATTGCTACTAAATCAACAGAAAGGTTGGAGTATTTGGAGCAGGGTTTGATGGAACTTGAGGGAAAGATGAGGAAAAGGGTTTCGGATTGTCAGAACGCAGAAGGCAATGAAGGAGGGAATTTAGCAAGGGCATATCTGATGTTGGACGGGCGCGACCTGGTGAATCTTATTGATGGAGTCAAGAAGGCCAAGCTTGGAGAAGGTCCCTCTGGGACCAAGTAGATTAGGATTGATATTTACTTATTTTAGATTCGTTTTAGAATTCGATTGTAATAAGGAAAATGCCACTAGTGACTCTTTATAATTATTGTCGTTTTAGTAGGGATTGGTCTATTTATCATATTAATGAAATGACGCAGTTATCAGTATTGAGTTTTCTCCAAATCTATATGTCGTTAGGCCAACCTCGGGCGTAATGAGGTCACCCAAATTAGGACGCGAACTTATAATTCCGCAATACGTGTTTAAATACTGTAAATATCCTTCTAATATTCCCTACTGACTTGTTTACCTTTTGCTTTTCTTCTTTCTTTGTTTATTCCCATCCCCTAAGGTTGGTTCGTGCATACTGGCATCATCGACATATCATACCAGATCTAGAGGTCCTTCACCTCCTCCTCCTCCAAGTGATCCTAAGAACAAAGGAAAGGCTAATATGGACGATATGAGTGGTATCAGGAAAGACAACGCTATACATGCATAGAATGTTGAAACTTCGGATGGTCGGAGTACTCCGACACAGAATGACTTGGTTTTGCGGTTAGAGAAAAAGATGCTGGAGTTACAAGGGGAACTTGAGAAGGTCCATAACTTGGCAAACCTTTCCCTCACCTTGAATGTCCCCGACATCAACCAACAAAATTCCCAAAACCCAACACCTCCTCAAAACACACAAAACCAACACCCACAAAATCCTCCCGCACCTCATCAATACACCACACCTCCTCAGAATCCTAATCCCCCACCAGTACCAACTCCTCCACAACATCATCATCATCCGACCCAGTACCCACAAATTACCACCTACCGCACCTCTCAAAATGCACCTCAACCTACTCATGATCCCCAAAACTCAACCAATGATCATCACTACACCCAAATCCCTGGAGTCCACCAAAGTAACCCCATAAACATAGAAATGTTACCCCACATTTCACAATAAACCCCGTACACACCAGAATCTGCCGAGAAGGACCTGCAAATCAAGAACATGGCGGAGGAACTTAAGAAGTTTACAACTCGAGTCCAAGGTGTTAAAGGTGGTAAAGGCATTGAAGGTTTGAACTATGAGGATTTATGTATTCAACCGGACGTAGAACTTCCACAGGGTTACAAACCTCCTAAGTTCGAAATGTTCGACGGAATAGGTGATCCAAAGGTGCATCTGAGGACGTATTGCGACTAGCTCGTAGGGGTTGATAAATATGAAAGAACCTGCATGAATTTATTCATGAGGAGCCTCACTAGAGACGCCCTATCCTGGTATATCAGCCAAAATCCAAAGACGTGGATTAACTGGGTAAGCATGGCGTCAGATTTCCTGGATCAGTTCAGATTCAATACAGAGAATGCACCAGATGTCTTCTATATCCAGAATCTCAAAAAGAAGACATCAAATACTTTCCGCGAGTATGCTACTCGGTGGAGATCAGAAGCTGCAAAGGTAAGGCCGGCATTGGAAGAAGAGCAAATGAACAAATTATTTGTCCGAGCCCAGGATCCGCAATATTATGAGAGGTTGATGGTTATCAAAAATCATAAATTCTCCTGCATCATCAAATTAGGAGAAAGAATAGAAGAGGGAATCAAAAGCGGGATGGTAAGGAATTTCGAGCCATTACAAGCTACGAACAAAGCCCTGCAGTCAAGGGGCATATCCAAAAAAAAAGGAAGTAGGGGCTGTGATGGTAGCCCAAGGTCCGATATCCCCTCTCACATACCAAACACCTCCACCCACATATCAGCCTTCACCTCCCAGATAAACAACCCGCCACTGCTTACCATACTTACAACACCCAGAAAACATATTACCACTCACCACCAGCCCGCTAAAACTACCAAAAACCCAGGCCAAATTACGACCGTAGACCACCAAAACAATACACTCCTATTGCCGAACCCATTGACCAGTTGTATGAGAGATTGAAAGATGCCGGTTATGTCACTCTCATTCCCACTGTCGCTATGGAAAATTCCTCTCAATGGGTCAATCCAAATAAGACATGTTCCTACCATTCAGGGATGAAGGGTCACACTATTGATGAATCTCGCACCCTGAAAGCCAAGATCCAGACATTGATTAACGCCAAGGTTATACAGAAAAAGGCGACTGCACCTAATATCTGCAACAATCCCCTCCCGGATCAAAGGAGCGAGGGGGTATATGTAATAGAAACTGATAAATAATGGAATATGAAAGAGATAATTAGGCTCATTCGAGAAGGGGATGATCCCAAAAAAACCTACAGTCATTCTCACTCTTATTGTGGTACAGATACAGTCACCGATCGAAGTTGAGGTAGCCACCGACTCCGTTTGAAATCGAAGTAACAACGCCCTCAGCCACGCCAACTCTGTTTGAAGTAGAGGTGACCACACCATTTACCGTAACGGTAGCACCCACACCATCCTTCAAGTCCAATGCCTTACCTTGGGACTATACTGCAGAAGTGAGAAGGAAAGGGAAGGGAAAAATGGAAGAAACTAGTGCAGCGCAAGGTATGACCAGAACTGGTAGGGTTTACACGCCTAAGCATTTTGACGGAACAAGTAAAGAAGCCGCTTCCAAGTATACTATCATTGAAACCGGCCCGGATGATCTCTGGAGAAAGTTGAAAACAAGGGAGTATTCTGTTGTTGATCATTTGAACAAAACCCCTGCTCAGATATCCATTCTATCACTACTATAGAATTCTGAAGCACATAGGAATGCATTGATGAAGGTATTGAACGAGGATTATGTACCCAACAACATTACAAGTGGAGAGATGGCCAACATGGTAGGACAAGTCTTGGAAAGACATAAGATCACTTTCCATGAAGATGAATTGCCGCTAGAAGGGTTGAGCCATAACAGGGCGTTGCATATCACAATACAGTGCGAAGACAAATTTATTGCCAGGGTTTTGATAGATGGGGGTTCAAGTATCAACATCTGTCTATTGACTACTTTGAATAGGTTAGGTAAAGGTTTGCATGAGATACAAGTAGGAACTATGAACATAAAAGCGTTCGATGGGTCTCAAAGGGCCACAATCAGAGAAACCAACCTCTGTTTACAAATGGATCCGACCTAGTTTGATGTTGAATTCCAAGTGATCAACATATCTGCCTCATACAATCTGCTATTGGGACGACCTTGGATACATGCCGCTGGGGCTGTAGCTTCCACCTTGCATCAGGTTGTGATGTTTGAATGGAACCATTAAGATGTTATCATTCATGGAGACGGGAGTAACCCCATCTACACCAACCGGACTGTTCCGGTTGTGGAAAATAGAAGGAAGTTGGGTGGAGAGACTTACCATCGGATTGGGTGTGTTAACGCGATCGAGAAGGATAAATGGTGGAGTAAAAAAATAGAGAGCATATTGGCATGGGCAGGATATGAACCTGGTAAAAGGCTCGGAAAGAATCTCCAGGGTATTGCCAAATCAATATAGTTAAAATGTCACGGAACAACCTTTGGACTCGGATATCAGTATACCTGGCACGAGGATCAGAGTTGGTCTCGGTCTTTATTACCCTATTGAGCAGCCGATACAGCATCTGAGCCAATCCTTCCATCAGGCCGATATGATGTGGGGATCTGAAGAAGATGAAGTGCTAGCTGGTTTAAGGAATCTATTCTTGGAAGATAAAGACATGGACTGTCGTGTAATAGTTGAGGAGGAGGAGGAAGGCCTCATCATCCAGATAGTGGAGAAGGGAGTTGTTCTTAAGAACTGGACTACCACACCATCAAGGGCCCGCCGAGTTCCGGGCATTACTATTTCTTATCTTGATGAACCAACAACTGTGATGAGACAACGCAACATAAGGATAGTGACTCAGAAGAAATAGAAGAAGAGGATATAATATCTGAGGAAATTGTTAGAGAAGTTGAAGATTTTGAGAAGAAGCTTAAGTCCAACCTGGACGAAACTGAGATAGTCAACTTGGGAGATTCCAAAACAGTCAAAGAAACTCGCATAAGCATTCATCTGTCACCATCAGAGAAAGAAGAATACACCCGTTTCCTGAATGAATATAAAGACATTTTCGCATGGTCTTATGATGATATGACTGGTTTGAGCACATCAATAGTGTCTCATAAACTACCTACCAACCCAATGTGTCCGCCAGTAAAGCAGAAGCTTAGAAAATTCAAGCCAGATATGAGTTTGAAAATCAAAGAAGAAGTCATCAAGCAGATCAAAGCTAAGGTTCTTAGAGTGGTTGAATATCCAACTTGGTTGGATAACATCGTGCCAGTTCCGAAGAAGGATGGGAAAGTCAGAGTATGTGTCGATTATTGGGACTTAAACAGAGCAAGTCCCAAAGATAATTTTCCACTACCTAACATACACATACGGATCGACAACTACGCCAAGCATTTACTCAAATCCTTTGTGTATTGCTTCATGGGATATCATTAGATCTAGATGGATGAAGAAGATGCCGAGAAAATATCTTTTATTACACCGTGGGGGGTATACTGCTATAAAATGATGTTGTTTGGCCTGAAGCATGCCGGGGCCAGTTATATGAGAGCTATGACAACTATTTTCCATGATATGATACACAAGGAAATAAAGGTATATGTGGATGACGTTATTATCAAATACAAGAAGGGCACATATCACATAGCATACTTGAGGAAATTCTTTGATAGGCTTCGGAGGTACAATTTGAAATTGAATCTCGCAAAATGTGCCTTCGGAGTCCCTGCTGGAAAATTGTTAGGATTCATCATCAGCCGCCGAGGAATTGAGCTAGACCCATCAAAGGTTAAGTCCATCCAGGATTTTCCACCTCCAAAAAACAAGAAAGACGTGATAAGTTTCTTCGGGCATCTTAATTATATCAGCCGCTTCATAGCAAAATCGACCGTGATATCTGAGCCAATTTTCAAAATGTTAAAGAAGGATGCCGCAACCAGTTGGACAGAAGACTACTAGAAAGCTTTTGATAAAATTAAAGAATACTTGTCCACACCGCCAGTCCTGGTCCTGCCAGAACCTGGTACACCACTGCTACTCTATGTCACGACCCGATTTCCCCTCCGAAGGAATCGTGACAACACCTAGTCTCTACGACTAGGTAAGCCTAATTGAGGAAACACATATTAAATCAAATCAATAGAAATAAAGATGAAATAAGTGAGTCTACAATGAAACATCGCCACTTGGCGCATACAAAAATACAACTTTTCCCAAAATTCGGAATATCACTTTAGTCACAAGCTCTGTCTCAAAATAGCTCTATACAATGAGAGGGAATTTACATGAAAAAGAAATATATCTAAATATGGAGTGGAAGGTGACTCGAAGGACTCTGCGGACGCGGCAGAGTTACCTTTCGGTCTCTTAAAAGCTGTTGCTCGGACCCCTAGCCGCGAAATTGAGCGCTGGTACCTGGATCTGCACAAGAAACATGTGCATGAAAGGGCATGAGTACACCACAAATTGGTACCTAGTAAGTGCTAAGCCTAACCCCAGTCAAGTAGTGACGAGGTCAGGTTAAGGCTCTACTCGATTTTTATAGTAAAAACAATTTAAAATCTGAAGAGAGAGATATAATAAGCTGAGGCAAATCAGTAGAAACAATGAGCTATAATGAAATAACAATAGGGAGCCCTTGGCTCAGCACATCATATATCACAGTAACAAGTATGCAATGCAGTACAGGGGAAAAGCTCCCGGAATCTCGTCCGTAGTCCCAATTTAAATATGCAATGCAGTACAGGGGGAAAGCTCCCGGAATCTCGTCCGTAGTCCCAATTTAAATATGCTATGCAGTACAAGGGGAAAGCTCCCAGAATCTCGTCCGTAGTCCCAATTTAAATAAGCAATCAGTACAGGGGGAAAGCTCCCGGAATCTCGTCCGTAGTCCCAATTTAAATATGCAATGCAGTGCAATTACAGGATACAATTTTTTTTATTTAAAATAGTTTAGGAAAAATCACAGGCAAAAATATGGATAAAACTACTTAAACATGGTACATATAGTAATAACTAGGGAAAATTCAAGTGAAATAGGTAGGCATGCTATCTCCTAATCTAAACTACATAGTCGATACATGAATCAGTGAAATAGGAGTGAAATGATTTAAGTCATGGAGGAAAATGGAGTTTTTGCAACAATGGCTCGTGTACGTACTCATCATCTCACGCACACGGTGCCTAATCAACATAAAACAATATTAAAATAATCTAGGGGAAGTCCCCAACATAGAGTTAGGCAAGCCAGTTACCTTGACTGCGCTACTCAACTCGAAACCACGGTCTTGCCACGAGTATCCGACTCCGAATGGTCCAAATCTATTCAATTTGATTGCATAATGTAAATATCACTTTAAGGAATCAAAATAGCTAATAAATTCGAGGCTAATACGCGAATTTAGGAAAAGTGCCCAAAAAGATCCCTAGGCCCACGTCTCGGAAACGAGTGAAAGATACAAATTTAGAACACCCATTCACTCACGAACTCACTCAAACAAGAATCATCGAAAACCGATGACAAAATCCTATTAAATTCTCGGATTTTATAACTAGGTAAACTTCTTCCCATTTGCATGATTTTTCACCTAAATCCCTTAATTTCATGGAAGAAATGGCCATAGATCAATGATATACAAAGGGAATAAAGTTAGGAATTGTTATCTATGAAGCTTTTCCTCAAAACTCACTCCAAATCGCCTACACCCAAGCTCCAAATGATTTTAGAAGTTATGAAATTCAAGCCCTCGAATCTGATATAACTGCCCAACGATTTCTATACCTGCGCACCTGCGGTCCCGCACCTGCGGAAAATCCATCGCTGGTGCGAAAACCCACTAAAAGGCCTGGGGCCGCACCTGCGGTCAATTGGCCGCATCTGCGGCTCCACACCTGCGGAAACCCAACCGCACCTGCGAGGACTGGTTGACTTGGCCAAGCCCGCACCTGTGAGCCCCTCGTCTGCACCTGCGTGTCCGCACCTGTGGAAAGCCCATCACAGGTGCGAGACTCCAGAACCAGTAATGGTTCAACTGTTCTTCCAAGTTCTAAAATCACCTGTTGAGCATCCGAAATATCTCTGAGGCCCTCGGGACCTCAACCAAACTTACCAACCAGTCCTAATCCTTACCCAAACTTAGTCGAGCCTCCAAAACCATCACATAAAACCAAATTCACCAATTATACATGGATTCAAGCCTAAGAACTTATGAAATTTCCAAACTCTACAACCGATGTCGAAATACCTCAAACCTAGTCCGAATGACCTCAAATTTTAATCACGGGTCAAAAATGATACAACGGACCTACAGCCACTCTCGGAATTCCATTCCGATACCGGTATCACAATTCCACCTATCGGCCGAAATCGCGAAATTCTAACTTTCGCCAATTCAAGCCTAAATCTACTACAGACCTCGAAAGCACATTTTAGACATGCTCCTAACTCCGAAATCACCCAAAAGAGCTAACGGGGTCGACAGAATCCCATTCTGGACCCGTCTTCCCGCAGTTCCAACTACGGTCTGATTTATAAAGCTTAAACTCACATATAAGGATTATGTGTCCAAAACTCTCCGAATTTCACCACTCAATGTTCCAACAAGTCCCAAAAGTAAAAATAGACATGGGGGAAATAGTTATTAGGGGATCGGGGTGCTAACTCTCAAAACGACCTACCGAGTAATTACACTCTATCTCTCCGTACTAGATGGGGCTTTCGGTTGTGTCTTGGGACAACACGGCGAGATGGGAAGGAAAGAACAGGCCATATATTATCTGAGTAAGAAGTTCACACCCTACGAAGCACGGTATTCTTTGTTGGAATGCACCTGTTGTGTTTTGACCTGGATAGCTCAGAAACTAAGGGACTACTTCTGTGCCTATACCACATATCTCATATCAAGGATGGATCCTCTGAAGTACATCTTTCAGAAACCCATGCCTACAGGGAATCTAGGAAAATGGAAAATATTGTTGAGTGAATTCGACATCGTCTATATGACTCAGAAGGCGGTTAAGGGACATGCATTAGCAGAACATATTGCAGAAAATCCTGTAGGAGGAGAATACAAACCACTAAAAAATTATTTTCCTGATGAAGAAGTATCATTCGTAGGAGAAGATATCGTCGAAGCCTACAACGATTGGAGAATGTTTTTTGATGGAGCCGTAAATTTCAAAGGAGTGGGTATCAGAGTTGTTTTGGTGTTAGAGACAGTTCAACATTATCCAGTATACGCAAACCTCAAATTTTTGTGCACCAATAATATGACAGAATATGAAGCTTGCATCTTGGGGCTCAATTTGGCCATTGACATGAATATCCAGGAGTTGCTGGTAATTGGCGATTTAGATCTTCTAGTACATCAGATTTAGGGAGAGTGGGCTACAAAGAATACTAAGATATTACCATATTTATACCATGTGCAAGAGATGATGAAGAGATTCAAAAAGATAGTATTCAAACATGTCTTGAGAATCCAGAATGAGTTTGCAGATGCATTTTCCACTTTGTCCTCAATGATACAACACCCGGATAAGAATTTCATCGACCCTATATCGGTAAGGATTCATAATCAGCCAGCGTAGTGCACTCACGTTGAAGAAGAAACATATGGGAATCCTTGGTTCCATGATATCAAGGAGTACTTGGGAAAAGGAGAGTACCTGGAGCATGCAAATCATACTCAACAACGCACGCTCCGAAGATTGTCCAACCATTTCTTCCAAAGCGGAGGAATTAAGTACAGAAGGACTCCATATCTAGGATTATTACAGAAGGAGACTTCCATATTGCTCGAAGAGATACACGCTGGAACTTGCGGACCACACATGAATGGTTTTGTTTTAGCCAAGAAGATACTGAGAGCAGGATATTTTGGATGACTATGGAAACAGACTGCATCAGGTGTAACGATCTGACCGGTCATTTTGCGTTATCGGACCCTGTAATGAAACTCCCCGTAGCGGATTATTGTGATTTATGATTTGCGAGGATGGGTGGTTCGAGTTTCGGGAGTGTTTAGAGCGATATTGGAACACTTGGTTCCTTCAAGTTGGCCTTTAAGGCAAAGTATGACTTCGGTCAACATTTTGAGTAAACGACCTCGGAATCAAGTTTGGACGGTTCCGGTAGCTTCGTATGATGATTTCAGACTTGGGCATATGTTTGGAATGGGTTTTGGATTACCCGGAGTGTTTCGGTGCCCAATATCGAAATAAGAGTTCCTTAAGTTCATATTGTGGTTTGGGACGTGTTTTTGTTTTATCAAGGTACGAACGTAATTCCAATACCAGGAATAGTTTTGTTATGTCACTTATGACTTGCCTGCAAAATTTGGTGTCATTCCGAGTAGTATATGTCAGTTCGGCGCATTGTTAGCGAATTCAAGAAAACTTAAAGTTCCTGTTTGGTTCTAGGGGTTTTGAGGTGTGATTTTTGAGTTTTAGCGTTGTTGTGGGTGTTTCGAAGGCTCGAGCGAGTCCGTATTATGATTTGAGACTTGTTGATATATTTGGACGGGGGCTCAGGTGGGCCCAGGTGCCTCTCGGGCACCAAACGAGACCAAAAACCAGTTGAAGCAATTGCTGGTGCACCTGATCTGGTGTGACCGCAGGTGCGGTTGCCCAGTCGCAGGTGCGAGACCTCTCCTGTGGTCCCAGCCTCGCCGGTGCGACCACTAGGTGGGTTGCCAGTTCTCGCAAGTGCGGGCCCTTTCCCACAGGTGCGGACTCCTGCCCGCAGGTGCGAGCCCAGGCCCTTGTCCCATTTTCCGCAGGTGTGAGACCGCAGGTGCGGTCGTCGAGTCGCAGGTGCGGAAACCCCTATAGGAAGTAAGGTCTTTAAATGCGGGATTATCCCATTTGCACTCCATTTTCTTCCACCATCGACTATCTTGAGAGCTTTGAAAGAGCCCCACGACCTAGCTACTAAGGTAAGTGAATTCTATCCTAAAGTTAGTTAATGCATGAATTCCTAGTTGAATTTCACTACCTAATTAGTGAAAAATTAAGGATTTGGGTAGTAACCTAGGGCTTTCGAGAATTTAGAGAATTACCCAAGAATTGGCTATGAAATCATACAAAAATCATATATTAACGATCCTTATGTTATGGGTGAGTATTTCTTTCTAGAATTTTTGGAATCCGAGCATGCGAGCCCAGGGTTGGATTTTGGGATTTCTTCAAGAATGATGGATTTGACTAAATAGTAGGATAATTCCATGCCTTGAGTATATGTTGATACATTTACGTAACGTTTGATTAGTTTCGAGTCCTTGGGTGACGAGTTCGGAGTTTCGGGCGCATTCTTGACCCGGGGAGTAGGTTCGACGCATGGTGAGTCTCCTTTCTAACCTTGTAAGAGGGAACTGTCCCCCTAGATGATTTAAATGGATATGTGCTAATGTTTGTGGGGTCTACGTACGCATAAAGTGATGAGAGTCCGTACGTAGCGACTATTATTCTTATGTTCGGGTAGTTAGGGCTACACCATGCCTTGTGTTTTTCCTTGAAATGAACTACATGCTTAATGAATTAGTGTTACATGCGGCTTGTTTCCCTGAGTTCATGGAATTTGAGAAATTTTAAGGAATTGTTCACTGAAAAGTAATTTATAAAGAATAATGTGTGGATTGTGTGTGCATGTGACTGCTTCGTAATTTATATTTCGTGAGCGGAGTGTTATATCCCCCACTCTCATGGGAGTAAGCCGTATGCCACGGCGAGATTTGAAAGATATATTATGGTTCGGGCCGTTCGACCCTCGACAGTGCACATATATGATCATTATGATGGCTCAGGCCGTTTGTCCTTGTCTTGTATACGCATGCCAAATTGTTAATGATTCTTTTATGGATATTGAATGGACAGATTTTTAAAAACGAAAAATGAAAAATGAAGTAGTAATTGTATATTTACTTCCAGTATTTATTTGAATTACAGTTATCTTTAATGTTTACTATTTTTATCATCCTTGTATGTCTACTACTGATATTATATCTTGTTTAATCATTTTGTTGGACCTTAGTGAGTGTCAAGTCGACCTCTCATCACTACTTCTTCGAGGTTAGGCGGGATACTCACTAGGTACATATTTGTTTATGTACTCATGCTACGGTTATGTACTTAATTCTACAGGTTCTGAGGCTGGTGCATCTGGTTATCAAACCGGAGCTCGATTCTGATCATAGTTGGACCTGATTTCAGCGTGAGCTCCTGACGATCCTCGGCAGCAACATGGAGTTTCTTTTGCTTATTTCCCGTCTATTTCTTTCAGACAGTGGGACTGTATATTATATCTTTTGTATATTCTGTTAGTATGCCCGTAGGACTTGTGACACTAGTTCCTGGCACACACGTTGTAGTTACTATGGATTATGGGTCTGTATATATATTGGCTCACGCCTCTTATGACTGCTTTTGATTAAAACTGGATAATTATCCTTTTCGATTTATGTTTCAAGCTCTAAAAACTTGGTATATGTTGAAATTTTTAATCAAATAAGAAAGAACCCTTAGTAAATTGAGTGTTGGCTTGCCCGACCCCACTGTTGGGCGCCATCACAACCTGAGTTAGTATTTTGGGTCGTGACATCAGGTATGTCCAGAAATGTCATTAGTGCCAAATACACACAGATATGATACGGGTGCCACCGAATAAACTCAATGCAACAAGTGCACCTTGGCCTTTTGCCGCTTGGGGAATGGATGTCATTAATTCAATCGAGCCCGCTGCTTGAAACGGGCACAGGTTCATTTTAGTGGCCATAGAATACATCACAAAATGGATTAAAGTTGCATCTTACAAAGCTGTAACCAAGAAAGTCATCACATATTTTGTCAGAGATCTTATTGTTTGTTGATTCGGGGTGCCGGAATCCATCATCACCGACAATGCCACTAATCTCAACACTGACTTGATGAAAGCTATTTGCGAGACCTTAAAAATCAAGCACAAGAATTCCACAGCATACCGACCTCAAATGAATGGAGTCGTGGAGGCCGCCAACAAGAATATCAAGAAAATATTGAGAAAAATGGTAGAAAATCACAAGCAATGGCACGATAAATTACCATTTATCTTATTGGGATATCGTACCACAGTCTGCACATCGACCGGGGCAATTCCTTATTTGCTGGTGTACGGTACTGAAGTTGTCATTCCCACAGAGGTTGAAATTCCTTCCTTAATATACAAGAAGCTAAACTCGGTGATGCAGAATGGATAAGAAGTCGCTATGAGCAATTAGCTCTCATTGACGGGAAAACAATGAATGCAGTGTGTCATAATCAAATCTATCAGAACAGAATATCCGGAGCTTTCAACAAAAGGGTCAAACCTAGACAGTTCGCATCGGGGCAGCTGGTGCTGAAGCAGATCTTCCCGCATAAAGATGAAGCCAAAGGGAAATTTTCACCCAATTGGAAAGGGCCTTATATGGTGACTCAAGCAGGATTTCGATATGGAGCAAGGAAAAGCAAGCAGGCGAAGGCAGCCTTCCCCCTTAAACTCACGATTTTTCTTTGGATGCAGGAACAAGGAATATTTGCAAATACATGCACACCTCAGAATCACTATCTTCATAACGACAAAGCTGCCAAGCGCAAACATATTTCCAGTTAAGAAATACTCTGCTACTAATTATTATATGTTCATTGCACGAGACTAAGCATTGTCTCCATTTTTCATGACGCCAAGCCCTGCCTCCTTAATTGCATAAGGCTAAGAACTTCCTTTCCCTTGCATGAGACTAAGCATTGTCTCTATTTTGCATGAGGCTAAGCCCTGCCTACTTAATTGCATGAGGCTAAGCACTGCCTTTTCCTTGCATGAGACTAAGCATTGTCTCCATCTTGCATGAGGCTAAGCCTTTCCTCCTCAAGTTTCATAAGGCTAAGCACTGCCTTCCCTTGCATGAGACTAAGTATTGTCTCCACTTTGCATGAGGCTAAGCGCTGCCTTTGCCTTGCATGAGACTAAGCATTGTCTCCATCTTGAATGAGGCTAAGCCCTGCCTCCACAATTGCATAAGGCTAAGCACTGCCTTCCCCTGCATGAGACTAAGCATTGTCTCTATATTGAATGAGTCTAAGCATTGCATTCCCCTGCATGAGACTAAGCATTGTCTCTCCTTGCATAACCACAATGGATATGCTCTACTTCGGGGCTAAGATCTTCCCCCGATCTTACACAAGACTAAGCGCTCTCTTGTTTCGCTTCGCATAACCAAGCATCATGTCTTTGCATCTCATGGGCTTAAATATCGCCATTTTTTTCGAAGGCATCATCCTCATAGCCCGAAGACACCATGCCATGGCCTGAGGATCTATCAATATTGCACATCATTATACAAAGGCATCATGGTTTAGAGGCACCATCCTCATGACCCGAGAACATCATTTCATGGCCTGTGAATCCCTTATCTCACGGTTCATGTCCCGGGACGTCATGGTATAAGGACATCATCCTAACCGTCCAAAGACAACCTCCATGGTCCAAAGGGAATTTGCATCATGTTTAAATTCTCGCAATAATCCATATATATTTGCATGCATCGCATTTTATGTTTTGTAGGTAATCCAGGAAGTAATCGTTCTCCTAACAGGAGAAAACTTTGCTCCAGTTTCAGTTCACATCATGCAGTTTTTTCAAATGTAACCAACCACCATCCGTAACCAACTCCTATCTGATAACTGTTAAAATATCCATAACCATTCCAAGGTGTATCCGTTCACAATTTCTATCTCGTCCTATCTAGAAAATCTTGTCTGTTCCTATAACAACTCCATCGTCTTATTCCACCGTTGGATCCAGAACTACACACGGCCTGATTCCCGTAAAACCAGAGATATGTAGGCAACTCAAAAATTGGAGTTCGGCCTATATTTTTCCAAATCACCCCATTTAGTCAAAATCGGTCATCTTTTCTTCACCCGACAACTCTTTCATCATTCCCGGGTAAAGAGAGGCAGATGTTGATACCCAATGTTTTTCTCATATTTAATATATATATATATATATATATATATATATATATATGTGTGTGTGTGTGTGTGTGTGT
>MDKI01172460.1:0-12346 GCA_005239505.1 Nicotiana paniculata | reverse complement strand
AAGGATTGAAACTTCATAGTTCCAATCTCCCAAAGACAGATCTACCTTCGCCGGAAGTTTATCTTGATTCCTCACGCAAATACGGGCCCAAAAAAGATGAACTCTGTGCTTTGTATCCTCGTCTATGCCCACAAATCCACCACATTTTCCTCCTATGGTCTTAAAGGTGCTTTCCGACCATGCATGTAGAGGGATACCAAAGGCTTTGATCCATCTATGTTCTGAAACTATATTCTCCGGCTGCACGCCGGTCATCGGGGACCACCAGTTCAAAGATAATCTTCTGCCATTCCAGAACCATTCTCCTGCCTTGATTCTGACAGCTTCTTGTCTTGAGGGAAAGTCAAACAAGAACTGATTGTGATTCATGGAGGTGATTTTAAGACCAGCAGTGACTTTCCATCTCTTCACAAACCATTCTTGGATCACTACTGGGTTTGGACTCTTACTGAAGGCATCATTGAAGCATCCGACAAGACATTTCGAGAGAAAGTGTTCAATCTCAGGCACCCCATCTGCTGGACCTTTTGTTTCTTGGGTGGCTGGCCATTGCGTGATCTTCGCAGCTTCCATGTATGTCCTAGACTGATCTGTTGCAAGCTGGAACCTTGGATTTGAAGCCTTCCCTAGAGATCTTAAAATTTTTCCTGCAATGTCCCCCTATCCTCTGTTGTAGTCATTTTCAGGGATTATTATTGCAGATATCCTTCCCCCTAGAATGGTTTCGATTCGCAAGAACCTCCCGTAGATGTTGTAATTTTGAATTACTCTGAATGTATAGGCTTGTATCCTTCTGCACCATCTTCTACATCTATTCCCAGTGCTAAGTGTTGCTTCTTTCAAAGCTTCGCAAACCCATCGCAAGTTACTTTCATCGATTTTGATGCTGCTTGTAAATCTTCTGCTGCGTTCATAGAAAATAAACCATCTATCATAATCTTCGCTAATATCTCTTAACTCGAAGGACTTGTCCCCCGAGATAAAAAATATTCTCCAATCCATCAATAATCTGAGAAGAGAGTTTCATCGGGAAAGTTGGTGGTCTGGGAGATCAGAGAGGAGAGAGAAGAAGATTTGGCACATTTCCCAATAGAGAGCATTATCTTATACTAGTGGTATGACTATCTTTGTATTGCTTATTTTAGTTTAATTTCAAAATTGTGCTTCGCTTCAGTGAAGCACCTGCTTCGCGCTTCGGGTAAGGAGAGCCCTCGTTGCTTTTTTTACGCTTCACGCTCTCCAAGACACTGCTTGAAAGTCAGTATATCACTGTTTCCTCGAGAAGCATCTAGTCTCGATCGGCAAGTCAAGCTAAAAGCTAGATCATCCGGAATACAATTTAATTTGCATGCACATATTAACACGAGTTTAAGTCCCATTGCTAACAATAATATTTGACCATACAAAAATTGCAAATAATGGATGGGACATCCTTATTTGCAAATACTGAACTTCATTATTTGAAATATTGGAAAAAAATTAATAAACTTGTTTGAGGAGCATTTCAAGTGATATAATGGTTCACTCAGACAATTATTAACCTTTTTCAACTGAAATTCAAGTCCAAACACAATAACTTTGAAATACTTTTTTTTTTCAACTTCAACTTCAAACTCTTTTTTTTACAACTTCATCCAAAATATCGTTCAAACACAATACTTTCAAATAATATTTTTCAACTTCAAACAAATATTGTCCAAAACCCTACAAAGTGTTTTCCAACTATTTTCAGTGGATATCAAATTCTTTCAACATTTTTTTAAAAAGAAAATTCTTTCAACATTTGGTGACATTCCTTTTGCCATTTAAAATCCCTATGATTTTAGCAATGAATAGCAATATAGGAAATTAAAATCAACATTATGAAAAGGTTTATGTGTGAACAACAACTTGCCTACTGATAAATTTAATTCTTGGAAGGATTCATAATCTACCAATCAACTAGCAGGCTCCAAATAGAGCTTAAATCAACTAGAAAGCTCCAAATGATCTTCAACTTGCTCAAGTTAATAGATAAGTATTTATAGGTTTCTAAAACAGAAGAGCAAGGACAAACGGAAACAAGCGTAAGAGATTTTCTAGAAGAACAATGAAAAAGAAAAATGACCTTCTAAGCTTTTGTGATATACTATAGGAAAGTTGCTTTTTCCAAACGAACTGTACAAAAATAATGAAAATTCTACAAACCAAAATTCTTCTTTTGGTACGGTTTGGGAATTTGTTTTGAGAACAAATGATTTTAGGTTTGGCTATCGAAAACAACTGTGTGTTTAGATTTAATATTGAAAAGAAAAGTAGTATTTTCAGATATGAACTTCTGAAATGATATTATTAAATCCCTAAACCATTGTAACCAACTTCATATGGTTAGAGATACCAGAAATATTAGGAAATCATCTTCATTTGCAACTAAATTTGCCATTGAAAAACTTAAAAAACAAAGCAGGAAAAAGAGGAAGGTGAAGGAAGGGAGAAAGAAAAGAAAGGAAGAAAGAAAAACCAACTCTCTGGTTGTACAACACTAACAAAGGGACAGAGAAAAAGCAAGGTGGGAGCAGTTGGAGGGGAGAGGGGGCGCTGTTTGACCATAAGGTTCAAAAAGCATAAAGTAATAAAATTGGCCTAGAAACATAGCAACCTCTTACCTCAATGAACAAAAAGAAGGCTGAAAATCAAATTTTAGAAATTAGAAGCCAAGACTGAAATCACTGATTTCTAATACCAACTTGTATTTTCATGTAGGTTTTAAAACCTCACACCAAAACTGTTTATTCCAGAAAAAGCTAGAAAACCAAAAATATTACTTCTAGACTTGTGTCACGAACGATATAACATTCAGAAAAATTTGCCAAGTCGAGAGAGAGAGAGAGAGAGGGAGAGAGAGGAAGCGCGGGGGATCAGATTAATGTATGTGAGCAGCAAACCTGTCCAAGAGGACCCATTTTGAGCATGTTCTGAAATTGCTCGTACATAATCCTGAAGGTAAAATGTCCTTCTGATAATTTCTGAAGAAGCTCAGGCTGTTGATCCATTGGGACCACGTCTTGTATCTTGTTCACCAATCCAGACAAGTCACCCATGCCTGGTATATATTTCAGGAGAACAAAGTCAATGGCAGTGGAAAGAGGAACTTAGTCCAGGCAAAGTTGAACATATCAACAGAAGAGATGCAAACCTAAAAGACGGCTGACAAATGGTTTAACATCAAAAGTTTCAAACTCGTCCATGTGTTCACCAGTTCCAATAAATATGACCGGACTTTTAGTTGCAGCAACTCTGCATATGGAAAGAGCAAAAGAGCAAGTATATAAATCAAAAGAAACAGGTCATAACAATTCACCAGAACATTTGGATATGTCCTAGTGGTTGTGGCACAGAGTAACAACCTGGATATCCCAAGTCTGTATCTCAGTTACAGCACTAGATGTGAGCCCATTTGCTCCTGCCTTGGTGAGCAAGACTACCACAGTAACTTGTGCCTGTGGGCTGCACAGGCTGTCTAGTGGATTAGTCGAGGTGCCCGCAAGACCGCAAACTTGACCCAGACACCACCAATATTAAAAAAATCTGTGTAAACAAAAGATGCATATATCTGCTACAGAGGCAGTAAAAGTTCTATTTTTCATAATGCAGTAAAAGTTGGAATTTTGCTGCTTTTTGAACCATAAAGCAACTTTAATACCGATGTACAAACCAAATCGTGTGTTGAAATTACAAGGCTTAAGCAGTAGTTCAATTTCTTACAGTTACAATTTCGCATCAATTGTTCAGCATCAATTTCTACATCTTGTTGGATAAAGAATAATCATTTTCTGCAGAGTATCTTTATGGTTTACTAGAGCATTTATATGACAGGAACTGGTAACCAGAAAGAGATTCCATCTTAATCAGAAAGAAGCAAATTAACAGCCTGTATCACTCCCAAAACAACAACAACAACAACAGTAGCAGCAGCCTGCAACTTTGAGCTACCATAGGTGAAGTTTCTAATCTTAAAGAACTGACATCATGAGCGTAACATATGTTCCATATTTGGCAGAGTACCCAGAACTATAAGAAGAAAAAACTTTAAGGCTACATCCAAGTCATTAAACACTTACGCACTTAGGGCACCACCTCCTTTTGCATGGCCATCCATCTTAGTAATAATCACGGCTCCAACTGCAACACTTTGCCTAAATGCTTGAGCTTGATCAAAAGCAGCTTGTCCGATGCTACTATCCATAACAAATATCACGAGATCCGGTTTCTGGGGAAAACGATAAGATGAGCATCTAATGAAAGGAAAAAAAAAATGGAGCAGAGTAAAACATACCGTTGCTTCAGAAACTTGCCGCATCTCTTCAAAAAGAGCTGCTTCTTGTTTGTGGCGCCCACTGGTATCCACAATTATTAGATCACAATTTTCCTTCTTAAATGTCTCTACACCGTCCACAGCTATTTTCACTGGGTCTGATTCTGTATAGCTGTTGCAGAAACATTTTGTTCAGTTTAATCAAGATAATCTGTAGTGCTGATCAGAACAACGATGCAGTTCAAAAGGACTTGATTGTTAATTACAGGTCCAGTCCTATTCAGCAAGAGACACAACGACGGTAGATTCTATTCAAAGCAGGCAAACTGTATATTCCAATAACCTAATAACAAGAGGAATGGCTTTTTCCTCCCTCCTCCTATACCCTTTTGGGGAAAATTCAGCTTAAAAGAATTTTAAAGAAAATGCTGACGTGAAAGGTAGACAATCTTCTGCCAAATAAGAGAGGTAATTTGATGACCAGAAATTCAACAGTGAATTATGCAATATGCTTTTTTTGTTCCCTTCTACCACTCAGAGTGCCATATCATTAGCTAATGGGGCACACTCGAGGCCTAAAAGTTTAGAACAAACTTTTGTGGCGTTCTTTCATGGTCATGAAAAAGGATTTACAAATTATCGATAGTGGACTAAGAAGTAGGATGCTCAAGTATATTGGAGAAACTAATTAGTAGAGACAGAGGTAAGTATAGAGAGATCAATTCGTTACTCTCACGGATTGAGATTTATTAGTAGTGTAGATGATGAATCTTGGGCAACTGCCAGCTAATCAACTTTAATCTTGTAACATTTCTAAGCAAAGTACCATTCACTATGCACCAGGCAATGCTTCTCAGATTTCATCCTCCATTTACCTAATCAAAATGCACTTTGAAATTGGCAACTCCTATGGAACTATGGCATGGTTTATTGATTTAATTAACCAAGCAAAAATTGATAAGTTTCGGCTTACTCTGTCAGGAAAACAGAGTAACATTGATCATCATTACTCATTAGATAGGAGAATGAGTATCATGCTTAGCGTGTGCCCTGGGGAGATAAGAATAAAACTAATAGATTCAGAAGAGGATATACCTTCCATAAAAGGGAATTTTAGCTTTTGTTGCATTCTGCTTCAATTGGTCGAATGCACCAGCTCTGAATGTATCTGCACACACTAAAGCCGGCTTCCAACCTTTTTTCTGGTGGTAAAAAGCATATTTTGTACATGTTGTAGTTTTTCCAGACCCTGTCAGAAATTACAAATAAATACGAATACCATCTTTAATTGAAAAATAAACGAGCTTGTAATTCTTCATTATGATAAAAAATTAATGCTAGCTCAGGTAGTAGCTTTGCTACAATACCATAGAACATAAAACTAAAGTAGAAAATCAAATGAACACACCTTGCAAACCAACAAACATTACAACACTAGGTTTCCCTTTTTTTGGTGTAAATGAAGGCTTCCCAGGGTCCAATATCTTGCACAGCTCATCGAACACAGCCTATACAATTGAAAGAATGTAGTTAATTTCCAGCCTGTAATGAACATGATTCAACAATTGATATAAAAGAAGTAAAGACAAAGAATCTTGAACCTTTTGGATGATCCTACGCTTGTTGTGTCCAGCAGCAAGGTCATCAAGATTGACAATTTTTTTGATATTTGTGGACATATCGCGGACAAGTTTAAATTGAACATCGGATTGGAGAAGAGCACGTGTGATCTCGTTGAGGCATTCGTTAAGGACCTTCTCGTCAATAATTGTGGCATTGCTCATCTGCTGGAGAGCACGCGAGATGCTCCCCCCTAATTGTGCTAACACCATCTTGACGTAGATCTAGAAGAAGATCGATACCGAAATTAACAAGTAGAACACAGGATTTTGGGGGAAATCGAATTCGTGAACGGAAATAGACAAGGGCGACGTCTTTGGGGAGGAAAATTTGTTCACCGGCGGTAGAGTTTCCAACGGTTTACTTATAAGGATATGCTTTGGCGAGAAAGAGGAGGAACGCCGTCTTTTTGGGACCCGGATCCGAGAACTCGAACCAAGCCCTCTTGTGTTTTGTGGGCCCGGTTCAGAAAATATTAGAAGAAAAGAAATCTTTTATGATACTGTTTTCGAAATATAAATGTGAAAATAATATAATACTTGGAGTGAAAGTTTAGTGGCGAGACTCAAGGAGCGGAAGGGAAGGTGAGTTTGGACTCGCAGGTCATCCCTAAAAGAGGAAGTTTTAAGTACCTTGGGTCTATTATTCAGGGCGATTGGGAGATTGATGAAGAAGTCACACATCGTATTAGGGCAGATGGATGAAATGGAGACTCGGTTCTGGTGTTTTGTGTGACAAGAAGGTGCGACCGAAACTTAAGCTAAGTTTTACAAAGTGGTGGTCAGACCAACGACGTTGTATGGGGCTGAGTGTTGGCTAGTCAAGATCGCTCATGTCCAGAAGATTAAGGTAGCAGAGATGAGGATGTTGATATGGATGTGCTGGTACATCAGGTTAGATAGGATAAAAAATGAGGTTATTCGCGACAAGATGGGTGTGGCCTCTATTGAGGATAAGATGCAGGAAGTGCGGCTTAAGTGGTTTGGTCATGTGAGGAGGAAGAGCATAGACGCCTCGATGAGAAGGCGTGAGAGGTTTAAATTGGAAGGCCTACAGAGAGGTAGAGTAGACCAAAGAAGAGGTAGGGGAGATGATTAGGCAAGACATGGTTCAGGTTCAACTAAGGGTGTCAAACGGGCCGGGTCAATCCGTTTTCGGAGCGGCCCAGACCGGTTGAAACCGAACCCGGTACAAAGGGGGCCGAGTGGGCTGGGTTTAAGTGGTAAAGGGGGTTGTGCCATTTATATTTTTTCTACTGGTTACCCAGATCGGTCAAATCCGGTCAATAATTTTTCCTGTAGAATCGGTTAACCGGCCCGGCCTGGCCCGACCCGGACCCGTTTAACGACTATCTTTTAAATTTTTTTTTAAAGTTGTTTAGGACCGTTGGCAACGGTCAGCTGGCTTTTGGCCGTTGCCCAACTGCTGGAATTGCAAAAATAGCCCTTTTTGGGCAATTTTTAAAAAAAATAACATTTGTTGTAATTACTAATTTAGCCCTTTGAAAAATTATAAATACACCCCCCTCTTCTTCATTTCTTCACTCATCTCTCATTTCTCAAACTCATATTTTCTCATTCAAGTTAAATCATGCCCCGTGATTCTAGAGTGCACTCATATGTTTGGGAACACTTCAAAGTAAAGTGCTAGAATTGTGGTCTAATCTTAAATCTTCGTCCAAAGTGCACGGGCACAGGCTGTTTAAGGAGGCATATGAAGATCTTGAGCGCTCTCCAGAAATTCGTTTGATTTGAGACAATTTGTATTAATTTAATATTATTAGACGTATTATGCTTAAAATTTTAGTTTGTTAGATTAATTTAAAGTATTATTAATTTATTATGCAATGATAAGTGCAAGTTTGAACTTTAATTTGAAGTATTAAATGTAAACTATAATTTGAAAGTTTGAACTTGTAAATTATATTATTATAAGTGCAATTTTTTTCCATCTTCATTTTATTCTATATTTCTATTATCTTAAAATTTAAATTCTTAATGATATATTCAAATATAAGAATTTTAAAGTCTTTGCATCCTTTATTCAAACACTATTTTTGTAAGATTATTTTCTTGTTTATATTTTTATGATAGTTATAACAAATACAAAAAAAAAGATTAAAAAAATAATAATTTAACGCTAACCCGGCCGGCCCCTTTGATACGTAACCCTTATGGTTCAATTTTTATCCGGATGGACCCGGACCCGTTAACCCGGTAAGCCCCAACCCGTAACTGGCCTAGTTCTGAACCCGGATGGTTTAATTTTTTCCCTACCTAGCCCGGCCCGGCCCACCCGTTTAACACCCTTAGGTTCAACTGACACAGGACATGACCCTTGATAGAAAGGTATGTAGGTCGTGTTATCACTCTGTATTCAAAACCAGTAAATCAATAAACGTTAGTTTAAGGAAAAACCAAAGCAAAAAAAATTCTGAGCCCACAAGTTTCTTGTGTTTCCTTAAGGAATTTAATCTTCTCACAATACCCAAGGTTGCGGATTACTTCCTCCCAGGATAGAAAAGAATAACTATTTTGTGATAACGGCAATTCAAATCACAGAATTTTGACGAACTCAAATGGCAGAGCAAATCACACAAACTGCTTACGTTTTGCTTTTGAAAAACCAATGCAGTATGCAGAAAATTTAGGGGAGAAATTTCATATTTTTCAGTGGTGGAAAATGAGGCTAAGCCTCTCTATTTATAGACAATGAAAGGGTGAGATGAAGAGATGCAATCCAAGAGGTGTCTCTTTCATTTTCCCTTCACACCCCAATGAAAAGGTGAGATGAAGAGATGCAATCCAAGATGTGCCTCTTCCATTTCCCATTCACATCCAAGAGGTGCATCTTCCATTTTTTATTCACACCCCTTAATAAAAACACAACAATCCCCCGCATGAATGGGGAATGGACATATATGGAAAAACATGCATGAAAATACTGTGTGATTCACAATTAAGGATTAATCGCATCTGGATAAGTAGGTTTCCCTTTGAACTTTTCATAGTGAGCTTATGTCTTATATACTCGATTAATCGGTAGATTTGATATCTTTAAACCGTCGAACTTTTATGTATACCTAGACAACCATAAGTCACATAATCAACCCTTAACCATCTTTGGTTCTCATTGTTGTGTTCGTTTCAGCCATGAACACCACCTGATTCATAAGTTCGTAGAGAGCTGGCCTTAGAGAATTCTCCTTGAAGCGGCTTACACTTCACACTTACATAGGTGATTCCTAAGCGTGTTATCCTGTAGATACACTATTTGATATACCCCGTATCAAATTTAGAAACCATTAAAAAGCCTTAACGCTTTATCCTTGATACTGAATATTGTCTCATCCTGAGAATAGACCAAAAAGAAATTTTATTTGACAATGTTGAACCGTTATTAATGACTTTGTTTGATCTCATTGAACCTAGATCTTGGGATCTCCAGTCTTCTAGCTAGAGTTACCGCTACAGTGATTTGTCCTCGGCCATAGTCTCATTCCCTTTGATGACTTCTCAACCGCCTCTCTAGGTAAGATTTTTGTAAGCGGATCCGATACGTTATCTTTTGACTTTACATAGTCAATTGTGATAATTTCACTAGAGAGTAGTTGTCTAACGGTATTATGCCTTTGTCGAATGTGATAATATTTTTCATTATACATAACGCTCCCAGCCCTTCCTATTGTTGCTTGGCTGTCGCAATGTATGCATACATGTGCCACAAGTTTGGGCCAAAATGGAATGTCTTCTAAGAAATTTCGGATCCATTCAGCTTCTTCACCGACCTTGTCTAAAGCTATAAACTCAGACTTCATTATAGAGCGGGCGATGCATGTCTGTTTGGATGACTTCCAAGACACTGCTCCTCCACCAATGGTAAAAATGTATCCACTTGTAGATTTTGATTCCGGTGATCCAACTTGCATCACTATATCCCTCAACAACTGTGGGGTAATTATTGTAATGGAATGCAAAGTCTTGGGTATATTTTAAATATCCCAAAACTTGTTTCATTTCTATCCAATGAGCTTTGTTGGGATTACTTGTGTATCGACTAAGCTTACTTATCGCACAAGCTATATCAGGTCGTGTACAATTCATAATGTACATCAAACTTCCCAACACTCGAGAATATTCCAATTGAGACTTGCTTTGACCTTTATTCTTTACAAGAGTATGGTTTAAATCAATTGGCGTTTTTGTTTCTTTAAAGTCCAAATATTTGAAATTTTCAAGTATCATTTTAATATAATGAGATTGAGACAAAGCTAGATCTTGAGGAGTTTGAAGGATCTTAATTCCCAAAATTAAATCGGCAACTCTTAAGTCTTTCATATCAAACTTACTAGTAAGCATGCTCTTAGTAGCATTTATGTTAGCAACGTTGTTACTCATTATCAACATATCATCCACATATAACCAAACAATGACTATTTGATTTGGAGTATTATTAATGTAAACACATTTGTCACACTCATTGATCTTGAAACCATTTGACAACATTGTTTTGGTCAAATTTCGCACGCCATTGTTTTGGTATTTGTTTTAGTCCGTAAAGTGACTTAACAAGTCGACACTCCTTCTTTTCTTTTCCTGGAATTGTAAACCCTTCAGGTTGTTCCATATATATTTCTTCCTCTAAATCCCCATTTAAGAAGGTTGTCTTTACATCCATCTGATGGATTTGAAGTCCATACACGGCAGCTAACGCTATTAACACCCGGATAGATGTAATGCTTATTATCAGCGAGTATGTGTCAAAGTAATCAAGTCATTCTCATTGTCTAAACCCTTTAACAACTAATATTGCCTTATATTTGTCAATAATACCACCAGCTTTCATTTTCCTTTTGAAAATCCATTTAGAACCCAAAGGTTTATTTTCCGGAGGAAGATCAACCAATTCTCAAGTATGATTACTTAATATGGATTCTATCACACTATTGATTGCCTCTTTCCAATATTGTGCTTCCGAGGAAGACATTGCTTCTTCGAACATTTGAGGCTCATTTTTCAACAAAAATATCAGAAAGTCTGGTCCAAAGGAAGTAGTTGTCCTTTGACGTTTACTACAACGTAGATTTTCCTTGTTAAACATACTTTTCTTTTCTTCTTCTCGAGGTCACTTAGATTTTTCACTAGACGAATCACTTTCATTTTTATACGGATAAATATTCTCAAAGAATTCAGCATTATCGGATTCGATTACCGTATTAATATGAATGTCGGGATTTTCTGATTTATGAACCAAAAAACGATATGCTTTACTATTTCTTGCATATCCTATGAAAACACAATCAACCATTTTCGGTCCAATCTTCACCCTTTGGGTTATAGGAATTTGCACTTTAACGAAGCACCCCCACACTTTAAAATATTTTAAGTTGGGTTTCCTACCTTTCTATTTTTCATATGGAATAGATTGCGTTTTGTTATGGGGAACTCGGTTGAATATTTGATTCGCTGTAAGAATAGCTTCCCCCCACAAGTTCTGGGGTAAACCCGAACTTATCAATAAGGCATTCATCATCTCCTTTTACGCTCTATTATTTCTTTCCGTAATTCCATTAGATTGCGGTGAGTAAGGGGCTGTTGTTTGGTGAATAATGCCATATTCCAAACATATTTCTTCAAAATGAGATTCCTATTCACCGCCCCTATCACTTCTTATCATTTTGATCTTTTTGTTTAGTTGCATTTCAACTTCATTTTTGTATTGCTTGAATGCCTCAATTGCTTCATCTTTACTATAAATATAGGAATATCTAGTATTGTCGTCAATAAAAGTTATGATGTCACGCCCCGAACCTGGGGGCGAGACCGGCACCTGGTTCCTCACTAATCCTTGCGTACCAACTTGCAACTAAGAGACTCGGAACATATGATGTCATACTTTGGCCATGGGCCACATTGCAAGACAACTGTGAATGCTGACTAAATGTCAATATAAAACTGGGTCGACAAGGCCATCATAATTATTACAGCTGACAAACCAACCAAATGTATATACAAGGCCTACAAGCCCAACATACTACACTAGATGACAGGATATGTCTACAAGCCTCTACTGATGAATATACTGTGATCGGAACAGTTCCCCGACCTACTCATAATATATATACATATATATACAAGATGTACATAAAGATCTAGACCCGGAAACTCCGAAAGGCATGGAGCTTACTGATCAAGCTAAACTCGTGCAACACTTAATGAGAAGGCCTACCCGCCTGTCTGTCTAAACCTGTACGCATGAATCCAGCGCCCCTAGAAAATGGACGTCAGTAAGAAATAATATACCGAGTGTGTAAGGAAATATACCGAAAGCTGAAACTTGACTGATAATATAATAACTGCAAGTAACTAGAAGTCAAAGATAATCTGAACATATACTTACCTGCTGATACTGACTCAACTCTCTCAATATAGT
>MDKI01109179.1:0-19838 GCA_005239505.1 Nicotiana paniculata | reverse complement strand
TTGGCTCATTCCTCTTTTTGACTGCTTTTGGTAAAAATGGCTTGCTATTTTTTTTTAATAAATATTTTGAACTTTAAAACTTGGTACGTATTGGGATGTTTAACCAAGCATGAGATAAATCCTTAGTAATTTAAGTGTGGTCTTGCCTAACTCCAGTGTTGGGCGCCATCACGACCTGATTTAGTATTTTGGGTCGTGACAGTAAGGACTTTGAATCTTTTCAGACACAAGAGTTTCCAATTGGCTTAATTGAACTCAAGGCTTTTCAGGACTGAATTTTGACTTTCTATTTTTTCATCAGTAACCTTAATGTACTTGTATAAAAGGTCACCAAGAATTGGATGGCCTTGTTGAGGCTTTTGCTAATATGGAGTTGCTTGCTGATAAGGCTTGAAATTTTTCTGTCCACGATTTTGATTTTGATATATGGGTGGACTCTATACTTGTTGCTTTTGGTAGTTTTGGGAGTTTACAGCACCATTTTCATTGCTCCAAACCCTGGATATTTTTGTGCTAATGGACTTCCAAAAGGATATGGCTTGTATCCGATGACATTGACTTGCTCATCATTTTGATTGGTTGCTTGACATTCGTGGTTTAGATGGTTTCCTCCACACATGTCACAAGCCACAGACTGGCTTGGTTTTTGTGTATTTACTTCAAAAGATTCAAACTTTTGTGCCAAAGAAACAATTTGTTGTGTTAGTGTATTTAGAGCATCCACCTGATTTACCGTAGCAACCTTCTTGATGATTACACGCTCAGACGGCCACTGGATGGCATTTTCAAAAATTTCATTAATCAATTGCAATGCTTCTTCATTGGTCTTTCCCATTATAGAACCTCATGCAGCTGCATCTATTACATTTATAGAAGAAGGTTTTAACCCATGATAGAAAATGTACAATTACATATGTTCAAAATGTCATGGTGTGGACATTTTCATAACATTGTTTTCAATCTTTCCAAGCTTGATAAACTGACTCAGTGTCAGTCTGCAAGAAGTTAGATATATCTTGTCTTAACTTTGTTGTTTTAGCAGGGGAAAAATATTTATTTAAGAATTTCTGAGTCATTTGGTCCCATGTGGCGATAGACCCTTGCGGCAAACTTCGTAACCAAGTCTTGGCCTCTCCTTTTAAAGAAAAAGGAAATAGCCTTAACTTAATTGCTTCAGGAGGTACTCTATTATACTTAGCAGTTTCAACCAATTCTTAAAAGTCAATTAAATGACTGTCGATCTTCACTTAGATCACCAGTGAAGATGCAAGATTGTTGGATTGTTTGAATCAAGCATGTCCTGATTTCAAAATTATTGGCTGCCATTGAGGGTTTCTTGACACCAGATTCACAGTTAAAGCGATCAGGTCTTGCATAATCCCTTAGGATTCTATTTGCTGGTCTTGGCGCCACTTCATCAAACTGATCCTCTACATGAGCTGGTGGTGAAATTTGTAGTGGATTGTTATCATCTTCTAATTAGTGCTCCATTCTGTTACAACTTATGCTTTGAGACGATATTTGTTATTTCCTACATAATCGCAAAGTTTTTTCAATTTTAGGATCGTAATTGGCCAACTCTTTTGTAGAAGAGCGGGTCATAAACTATATGAAATTAAAGTAAAATAGAGACAGTTCCTAAAATAGGAATAGGTAATTAAAAAAAATAGCACGTTAATATTATAGTTAACTAAAACAGTAAGTTGTAACTAACCATCAAAAGAAATAATATAATACTAATTATATTATATGAAGAAAAGAACTAATAAATAATAGTGATTAGAAATAAAGTGCAATGATTCGTAAGTAAAAGTATAGTTGTAATTTAACAAATTCATAAAATATATAAAAGAGCAGCTTCAATAATAAATCAAGTATGCTGAAGGATTGAAGTACTATCAATTAAAAATATTGAAATAATAAAATATTATCTTATAAAAACATAGTACAAGTAATAGTTATAGTAATAGTAATATGAATAGTATAAAGGATACTTTAGCACTTAAATAGTAAAAACAAGTACTTACAATTATAATAGTAAAACATAATAAAATATACTAAAGAAAAATGATGAATACAAAAATAGTGAGATTGTGAATCACAAAACTATTATATTATACTATTATATAGATGTTAGTACTAACAATAATACTATAATAATAAAATATAAAATAAAGTAGGTTGAAGTGCTGATTATACGGTTTTTTTATAGTAACAGATATGATAGTAGTATTTAGGAGATGAAATTTTGAAAGAAAATTAACAATAATAATAATAAATTCTCAAATTCGTAATAAAATATTTAATCTGAAGGAGATGTGTGCCACTCCCCGGTAACGGCGCCAAAAATTTGACGAGGCTAATGTGTATAGGAATTTCTGCTCGTACTCTGTCAAATTCTAGTATAGCTAAAGATATCGTCCCACAGATATTGAAGAATCTAAGCTACAGACTTGTAATATTTTGACTACTATTTAAGAGAACCAAATTGATGAAAGGTATTATAAATTAATACAATTTTTTTCCGATAAGTTTATATTTAAAAAGAGTTGGGAATTGTTGAATTCACTTGATATATCATTAAAATAAAATCTCAGTTTTATACGTATTTCTCTAAAGAATAATTGCTTATTGCTAATACAATTATATTTTTACACTAAGAAATAAATAAATAATTAATACTCTGTGAAGTTACGTTAATTAATTGATTTAAAACTAGTGCGATTAAACTGAAATATCTTGCCTGAATTGTGCTCAAGCGTAGTAAAACTTTCGTGAGAATATTTTTACTAGAAAATCAATAGTCTTGCCTTCAACAATTCCTCCGTGTGAATTAAAACTGAGGAAAGCAAGATTACAGACTTGAAATAATAACCTTACTAAAAATTACTTTTCACTCTAATATTATGTTCATCAGTTATTATATATTAATATTGCTCCGTGAGAATTACAAAATTAACATAAAAAACTTAGATATAAAATATGTAGATGTGATAATAATGATTAAAAAATTATCATTCCAGCACAGAATGAAATGTAAATAGAGTTTCAAGCCAAGAATGTATTGAAACTGAGATAGTATTATAATTATATCAAGCTTCATCAACTATCCCAACAAAAAGAAATTACTCCATTATGAAGTAAGAAAAAATAAAAAATACTTTCCAAAGACTAAGAATATTTTTACTAGAAAAAGACTAGAGAAAGAGATCAAGATTACTCTTCTCTTTCTCTATAGAAAACTAGAGAGTAAATTGAATACAAAGTGGGATGCCTTCCTTCTACAAACATATGCCTATTTATAGGATAATTCCTACAAGGCCTTGGTGAGAACTTGCAAGATAATATCAATATATCATATGGCCTTGATGAGAATTTGAATGGCAATTTTTCATAAAATTTTGGTGAGAGTTTGCCATAAATTTGTATCTCTTGACTTTGTGTAGTCTTAGATGAAGTTTTCATGGATACATCCTTCTTCCTTGAATTTTAGGTTCTTTCTTTTTCTCTTTTCCCATGTATTCTTTTTCCTGCTAAAATTGATAGAAAAGTGCGAGAATAGAATATAAATTGGTCATGTCTTATATCTAAAATATTATATTTTTATATTAAAATATATGAATAATTTATATCCATCAGGAAGCCTTGGAGCAACCGTAAAGTTGTCTATGTGGTTCAACTGTAGAAGCAGCCACTAGTGCTTGCATTGAGATAAACTGTCTACATCACACCCTTGGGGTGCGGCCCTTCCCCGGACACTATGTAAACACGAGATACCTTGTGCACTGGGTGTCGCGCCCCTTTTTTCTCGCGAAACCGGGTTTCGACATTTCTGGGACAACTCCTTCTTTTTGGGATTGAGGTAAAGGATTGGAAGAGTCGCCACCTAACCGACTAAGGTGCGTTAGGGCACCTAGAGCAATTAACTCATAAACCAGTTTGCATCACTAGAGATCGGGTAAAGGCTCAAATTAACTCAAAGGGAAGGTGTTAGGCACCCCTCGAGGTCCACAACAATGGGTCCTGGCCGAACTTAAAGTAAGTCAATTAGTCTAAGAGGGTGTCGCACCCCCCCCCCCCTCTTTCCTCCCCTTTCGGGTCGGTCAGGGTGTTCGACATTATTGGGACAACTCATTTCCTTTTGGGAAAGGGATAAAAAATTGAAGAGTCGCCACCTAACGATTTTAAGGTGCGTTAGGGCACCTATTAAGGGTCATTTATAAACATGTATTAGATAACCAGAGATAGGGTAAGGGCTTGAAATTACTTCAAGGGGAAGGTGTTAGGCACCCCTTAAAGTCCACAACTGTGGTTCCCGGCCAAACAAGCTTTGTGAATTTTAAAAACAGGTAGCATATAAGCAAACAAAAAATATAGGTAAGCAAACAAAGATTTTGGAAAGATTTGCAGTCTAAGCACACATATGTGCAGAAGTTTAAAAATATTTAAAGTTTAAAAATACATATACAAGGTTTGAAAGAGTTATGATCTAAACACATATGTAAGGGATAGGGGGTCCTAGGTTGTTTACCCTATAGGATCACATCAGTACAATGCCCGATAATCACTCCTCATAAGCGGGGCTACACGTTGCATTAGCGCACCAATCATCATATCCATATCTACCCTTCCCACCCCTTAGCGGTTGTTAAAGCGAGTGTTGTTTAACGATCTCCATGTGTGTTGTTACCCGTCCCTTCTTAATGGCCTTGGAGGAATTTAGGACCTCTACCTATAGGAAGTTCTAGACATACCCCTAAGGTTGAAAGGAGAAAATACTAGGCGACATGCAAGAACAGATAGGATTTGAACAGATAAAGCAGGAAAAAGCAGCTAAGAGGCTCAAATTTACCTCCACAGATAATGCACATACGCAGCACGTCTCAAACACAAACAAGGGTAGTACTATTAAGCAGGATCGTAAAACATAATGTCTAAGTGAAAATCATAATACAGAAGATATGCAGCTTCAATTTTATAAACACGAAAGCAGGACTTAATCAGTTTTCCTATTGATTTTAAAACATGTTAACCATTAGGTAGTAAACAAAAAGCAACAGTCTTCCAGTTTTTAAAGAGATGGATTACCTAAGGCTTGCCTAGGCGTGGGATTGTGCAAAATAATTACCAGAATTGTAAAAATAGTTCAAAAGTTGTTTTACCTAAAAGCATGTTGTTCTGGGTGTTTCAAAATACAGGGATTATCACCAGTTTATTTAAAACAGGATGATCAAATATGAGACCCTCTTATGTCCTTTTTCATGCATCCGTAGTTTAACTAAGTGTGGCTGGGCGAGGTCCTAAAGCATGGTATCTACTATGCATATAGAGATGCATAATGGTTGCAGAATTCCTAAAGCATGATTTCTAAATACACAGGAAGTTACAACATAGTTTCAGGATGTGCAGGAGCAACATTTTTTATGTTGATACTATTATTTAGCCTAGAAGCAGGATTTCTAAGTGATAAATAGGGTCAAATGAGATGTTGAAGCAGTAAACCTAAAACATGATGTCTAATGCATGACATGCTTAGAACGTACTGGTCCTAAACATGGATTCTAATGCATATATAGGAAATGTAAACCTAAGGCATGGTTTTTACCCATTGATATTGATAACATATATAGCTACCCTCCCATTTTCACTAGCCATCCCCAATATCTGTTTACAAATAATTATTACAGACCAGCTGAGTAAATTACATAAATAGATAAAGGAAAAGAAGAAGTTAAACTATAGGAAGCCTGAAAAACAGGCCCAGATTCCCAGAATCTCAAGTGCTCAATGTTTCATAGCCTTTTTCATATCCGGGTGTGTTAGAGTTCCCTAAGGACCTCAAGGGATCCCAGGCAGTGCTCACACCCAGATTTGATAACATAATTGAGTAAGTGCATTATGGAAGGACCAGCCCCAGTGCACCAGAGTTCAGAGGGAACTCATAGGAATCCCAAGGCACTCATACACTGGAGGGGCAGAACCTTAGGACCTAAGAGTAGAGTGAGAGTGATTGACATAGTTTTGAAAAGGTTTTAATAGGAAAGACAGTGTTTCGAAAAGACTTAGTTGAAACAGTTTTATAAAATAGGAGAGTCGTTTAGTAAAAAAAATAGTTTGTTGACAAGAGTAGGAAAATTAACAAACAGTAGACTAATCACAACACAAACAGATTCAGCACATTCAAATCACAGTCCTTCATACAGGGGTGATGGGAATTGGGGACACATAAAACACATCAGTGTGTATAATGAAGCATAGAACAACAGGGTGCACAGAGGCTTTTTCAAGAGTTTTATAGGATTAAGAAGGTAATCATACAACTAGTGGTAAAGATATAGGGCATGGATCATAGAACAACCATGTGGAAACAAATTACACTGGACAAGTTAGAATACATAGCCAAAGTTACTGTAACATTGTACAACTTAGAAAAGTAGACCAAGCAAGAACATGAGTGAACAGGTTAGGCAAGCATCACAAGTGTCCATAGTTTAAACACGCTGAGAGATTGAAACATGCTAGAGCAGTAGGTAGGGTTAGACATACTAATCACAGGTTTAACAGAACTAAATTCAGACATGCTAGGTGAAACAGTAATTAAGCAATGTAATTTAGACATGCTAGTTACATATTGAACAACAAGATAGTAAGCAAGAACAAGACTAAAGCAGCAATAGAACACATAGAGTTTGGACTTTGAAATTGAATCAGGACATACCAGTTAAGGAGAGAAAGCACAGAGTATAGAGCAGAAGTTATATAATAACTAGTGTTGTCTTACAGCCGGCAAGAGCAGTGAAAGTTACAAGTAACAGATAAGAACAAAGAGACCCTTTTAAGTGTAAGAGAGCTTTTTGAACTAATGTGTTCGTGTGTTGAGAGGTGAAACATAGGAGCTTATATAGTAGTTTAAGAGTAGTTCAAACAAGGTAAAAAGAAATCAGAAGTCAACAATTAAGGAAGTCACAGAATTCAATCACATAAGGAGTTCGTAATAGACTCTTTTAATTAAGGGAAATTGACCAAACGATAATAATCAGGGATTCAATTAAGGCAAGAATTTCAAATCAAACAAATAAGGAAGTCAGAATAGGCTCCTTTAATTAAGGGCAATTGATCAAACGGTAATAACAGGGGTCTAATTAAGGAAAGAATCCCAATCATACCATGTAAAGGAATCACTAAGAATCCACAGTTATACAGGCTATTAAATAAGGCAGGGATGAATCAGTAAGGTCTTAAACAAGGAAACAAACGAGAATTATGCACATAAACTTTTTGCATAGTGAATTAGTCAATCAAAATTTCACAGTAATACTGATTTCTGGGAAGAAAGATATCAACTTCCTCAAATAGAGAATGAGCTAAGTAAAATTTCAGAGACACATAGAAATTAATCCGGAAAATTGACTCAGAAACCCTAATAGAGATTAATTAGGGTAAAAATCACAAAGCAATGAATTTGACTAAGAAAAATCGTGTAGGTCAAAGATACAGAGTGAATCAATACAACTAGTAACATTGAAAAACTCAGAATTGAAGCAAAAAGTGAATCAATGCCACAAGTAACATGGAAAACCCAGAATCGAAGCAAAAACATAAGAAAAATTGAGTTTTAGCATAAATCGACTAGGGTTTAGGCAAACTCAACATAAATCGGTCAAAAGCACACAAGAACAGAAGATTAAACATTCAAAATCAGAAAACTTTTGGACAAGATGATTTTCAGTAAAACCTAGTTTTAGGAAAACGGAAAATCACTTGAAAAAACAGGAAACTTTCAAGAAAACATGTGAGATAGGTTCGATTCACTGAGATGATCGAAGATACAGATTAGGGTTTTGAGAAAATAGCATAGAGGCGAAGACGAAGCTTAGAAATCCATAGGTTTAGGCAAAAGTAAGAAGATCTTGCTACAGATCGAACCAGAACGACCTGAAACAGGCAAGCAAAAGCCAAAGTCGTAGTGGACTGATCCTGGTCCTTGAGGGCTTTAGAGACAAGCAATACCAGCATAAGAGAGCTATGGGAGGCCTGAGGGTGGTGAGGAATCACCATGGTTGACGACAGATGAGAGGCGGTGAGGTGAGAGTTAGGGTTAGGATTAGAGAGGATTTAGAGAGAAGAGTGAAGTGTGAAGTGTGACGGCGGAGAGGGTGAGTGAAATGAGAGGGTTTGGGGGGACGTTTAGGTTAATTAAGGAAAGGGATTAACCTGGACCATTGATCAAAAATGATCAACGGCCAGGATTTGGGCGGAATTGGGTCGAGTTAGGTACGGGTTTGGACCTGTTGTATTGGGCTAGTTAAGAAAGTGTTGTGGGCTGGTTAATAAAGGCTGCAATTGAAACAATAATAGGCTATTTGTTAAATACCCTAAATGAATTGATTAAAATAATTGCTAATTATAAAAAATGAATTTCATGCATAAAAATGTTTTGAAAAATGGTTAGTATTTAACAATACAAAAGACTAATTTTTGGTAAAAATAATACAAAAATGTATGCATGGGCTATAATTGCAAAGTTATTACAATTGTATCCAAAAGGTGCCAAATTGGCTATTTATAAAATAATTTAAACTTAATAGGACCATAATAGTAATATTAAATCAAGAAAAATATTTTGAAATCATTTGTGATGCAATTTTGTAATTATTTATTGGAATAAAAAATACTGGGCAAATTAATAAAATATTTAGAAAATTATGGAAAATTACCAATTGATGCTAATGCATGATTTTGAAGACATATATGCATTTTAAAATATTTTTTAGAAAAAATTGGGTATCAACAGCTGCCCCTTTTTACCCGGAAAGGATGGAAGAGTTGTCGGGTAAAGATATGATGGCCAATTTGACCGAGCAAAACGGTTAGAGAGATTTAGGTCGCACCTGGGCTTCTGGGCTTCTTACATATCCCTGGTTTCACAAGAATCATGTCGCGTGTCGTTCTGGATTCATCAGCGGAATATACCGATGAAATCATTGAAAGAACGGACGCAATCTCTAGGGACAAGTGAATGAATGGTTCAGGAGAGAGGCGAGGTTTGATATCGTTGAGGGGAACTGGAGCTGTATCGCTTCTGCTGGGATAGTAGTTGCTTGTCGGGTCACCTACAAATAGAGATAATATGAACATATATTTATGCGAAAATTTAAACATGATGCAGATTCCTGTCGGACCATGAAAGTTGTCTTTGGACGGTTGAGGATGACGTCTTTTGACCATGACGTCATGGGCCATGTGTGAATTAATAAGATTCGCAGGCCATGAAATGATGTTCTCGGGTCATGAACATGGTGCCTCCGAACTATGACGCCTTTGAATAATGATATGAAAATTTTGAGGGATCTTCAGGCCATGACATGGTGTCTTCCGGCTATGAGGATGGTGCCGTTAGACTATGACGCCTTTGGACAGGTTGGCGATATTTCAGCCCATGAAATGCAGTAATATGACTTCCACAAGGTAGAGCTTAGTCTTGGGAAATGGAGGGTAGAGCTTAGCCCGAAAGAGAAGCGAGGTAAATAATTCTTGAGAGACAGCGCTTAGTCTCGGTGAAAAGCAAATTGGAGGCATAGCTTAGCCTCATGCAATTATGGAGACAGAGCTTAGTCTCATACAGAGATGTGGAAGGCAAATATTAGCCTTATGCAGAATGAAGGCAGAGATTAGCATTATGCAAGAGAAGGCAGAGATCTGCATTATGCAAGATGGAAAGCAAAGATTAGCCTTATGCGGGTGGAGGTAGAGCTTAACCTCATGCAGATAGAAAGGCAAAGATTAGCCTTATGCAAATGGAGGTAGAGCTTAACCTCATACAGAATGCGGGACAAAGCTTAGTCTCATGCAAGATGAAGGAAAAGATTAACCTTGTGCAAATGAAGGAAGATATTAGCCTTATGCAAGATGAAGGCAGAACTTAGCCTTATACAGAAGATTAAATAGTAAGTGACAGTAGAATTTCTTAGCTGGCAGTAGGCTTTGATATTGTGATTGTTTTGAGAATTGTGACTACGGAGCATTGTTTGTTCGTGCTGATAGCAAATGTCGGCAAAGCGATGGTTTCGAGGATTGTGATTTTGAACATGTTCGTTCTTTGTTCCTACATCCAAAGAAAAATCGTGAGTTCTGTAGATGGGGGAGGTTGATTCGTGTCTCCACTGGCTTTACTTGCTTCGCTCTGCTAGGTCTAATGATTCTGTTTGCGTCATTGGGGTAGCGTTTTCTAAATAGAACTATATTTTTGAAAATGTGCATGATTTTATAAGGACATAGTAAAAAATATATTTCAAGAAATTTAGATGAACTGGTGACCGTGACATGGTTCAAGACATTGCAACCACTCATGCTACGGAATTTTGAGGGTCCTCCTCAAAATTCTGCCCCAGTTGGATGGTTGATGATTCTGACCATTTGTACATGTTGCGATCGGCTGAACTTGCTTCGGAATTCTGAGGGTCCTCCTCAAAATTCTGCCCTAGTTTTCAATTGCAGGGAAAATGAGATTTTCATTGAATTATGACCAAACCCATAGGGCTGCCTACGTATCCCCTCTTAAACGGGAATCAGGTCAGGCGTAGTTCAATTTACATTATTGAAGAAAAGCATAGAAAGTTACACATAATATCATTTGACTGCATCTGAATTGATTGGCTTTGGCCAAACTTCTCCGTCCATTTCTGCAAGTATGAGAGCTCCTCCTGTCAATACTCGGTGAACCATATACGGACCTTGCTAGTTGGGAGAAAATTTCGCGTTGGCTTCGTCTTGATGTGGAAAAATCTTCTTTAACACCAGCTGCCCCGGTGTGAACTGTCTTGGCTTGACTCTCTTGTTGAAGGCTCTGGACATTCTATTCTGATAAAGTTGACCATGACATATTACATTCATCTTTTCCCATCTATGAGGGCTAACTGCTCGTAGCGGCCTTTTATCCATTCTGCGTCGCTGAGCTCAGCTTCTTGTATGATTCTTAAGGAAGGGATCTCCACTTCAGCAGGAATAAAAGCTTCTGTACCATAAACCAGTAAATAAGGAGTTTCCCCAGTTGATATGCGGACTGTGGTACGGTATCCCAGTAAGGCGAATGATAATTTTTCATGCCACTGTTTGTGCTTTTCTATAATCTTTCTCAATATCTTTTTGATGTTCTTGTTGGCAGCTTCCACAGCTCCATTCATCTGTGGTCTATAGGCTGTGGAATTCTTGTGCTTGATTTTGAAAGTCTCGCACATGGCTTTCATCAGATCACTATTGAGATTGGAGCCGTTGTCAGTGATGATTGACTCCGGAACCCCAAACCGACAAATGATACGGTTGCGGACAAAGTCTGCCACGACTTTCTTAGTCATTTCTTTGCATAATGCCGCTTCGACCCATTTGGTGAAGTAATCAATAGCTACTAGGATGAACCTGTGGCCATTTGAGGCTCTGGGCTCGATTGATCCAATAACGTTCATTCCCCAGGCGACGAACGGCCAATGTGATCTTGTTTCATTGAGCTTATTTGGGGGAACCTTTATCATATCTACATGTACCTGATATTGATAGAATTTTCGGCCATATTGGATGCAGTCTGTTTCCATGGTCATCCAGAAGTAACCGGCTCCGAGTGTTATCTTTTCTTAGACAAAACCATTCATGTGTGGCCACAGGTTCCAACATGTATCTCTTCAAGTAGTCTGGAGGCTTCCTTTTCATCGACACATCTTAATAATCCCAAGTCAAGAGTCCTTCTGTACAGGTTTCCTACGCTTAGAAAGAAATTATTGGACAATCTCCAGAGCGTGCGTTTCTGAGTGTGATTTGCAAGCTCTGGGTACTCTCCCTTTGACAAGTATTCCCTGATGTCGTGGAACCATTGTCTTCCATCTTCTTCTTCTTCAACATGGGCACAATATGTCGGCTGGTTATGGATTTTCACTGGAATAGGATCAATGAAGTTCTTATCTGGGTGTTGTATCATGGATGATAGAGTGGCCAATGCATCGGCAAAGTCGTTCTAAACTCTGGGGACGTGCCGAAATTCTACTTTTGTGAACCTTTTCCTCAATTCTTGCACATGGTGTAGATATGGAAATATCTTGGAATTCTTGGTACCCATTCTCCTTGTACTTGGTGTATTAGCAGATCTGAGTCACCAATTACTATCAACTCATGGATACTCATGACAATGGCCAAATTGAGCCCTAAGATGCAGGCCTCATATTCTTCCATATTGTTGGTACAGGGAAATCTGAGTTTTGCAGATACCGGGTAGTGTTGACATGTTTCCGATATCAGGACAGCTCTAATGCCGACTCCTTTGAAATTGGATGCTCCATCGAAGAACATTCTTCACCCATCATAGGATTCTGAAATGTCCTCCCCTATGAATGACACCTCTTCATTGGGAAAATATGTTTTTAAGGGTTCGTATTCTCCTCCCATAGGGTTCTCGGCAAGATGATCTTCCAGTGATTTCCCCTTGACCGCTTTCTGAGTCACATAGACAATGTCGAACTCACTCAGCAGGATTTTCCATTTGGCCAGTTTGCCAATGTGCATGGGATTCTAAAAGATATTTCAAGGGATCCATCCTTGATATGAGATACGTTGTGTAGGCACAGAAGTAATGCCTTAGCTTCTGCACTACCCAGGTTAGATCACAGCAGGTACATTCCAGTAGAGAATACCGTGCCTCATGTGGAGTGAACTTCTTACTCAGATAATAAATGGCATGTTCCTTTCTTCCTGTCTCATCGTGCTTCCCCAGAACGTAGCCAACAGCTCCATCTAATACTGCAAGGTAGAGTAGCAAGGGTCTACCTGGCTCTGGCAGGACCAAGACTGGTGATGTTGACAAGTATTCCTTGATTCTGTTGAAAGCTCTCTAACAATCATCGGTCCATTCGGTCGCAGCATATTTCTTCAGCATCTTGAATATTGGTTCACATATAACCATGAACTGTGCTACGAATTGGCTGATGTAGTTAAGGCGTCCCAGGAAACTCATCACATCTTTCTTGTTCTTTGGCGGTGGAAATTCCTGGATGGATTTGACCTTTGATGGATACAGTTCTATTCCTCGGCGGCTGACGATGAATCCAAGCAATTTCCCTGCAGGAACCCCGAACGCACACTTCGCGGGGTTTAATTTCAAGTTGTACTTTTGCATCCTGTCAAAGAATTTTCTCAAATCTGTTGTATGGCCGGTGGCTCTTTTGGAATTGATGATGACATCATCCACGTACACCTCAATTTCTTTATGTATCATATCATGGAAGATAGTGGTCATAGCTCTCATGTAGGTGGCCTCAGCATTCTTTAGGCCGAACAGAATCATCTTATAACAGTAGACTCCCCACGGCATGATGAAAGACGTCTTATCAGCGCCTTCTTCGTCCATCCAAATCTGGTGGTAACTAGCAAAACAATCCACGAACGATTGAAGTTCATGCTTTTCACAATTATCAATCAAGATGTATATGTTCGGGAGAGGAAAATCATCCTTCGGACTGGCCCGGTTGAGATCCCGGTAGTCGACACAAACTCTGACCTTTCCATATTTCTTGGGTACTGGCACGATGTTAGGTAACCATGTCGGATATTCAACTATCCTAAGAACCTTGGCGTTGATTTTCTTGATAACTTCCTCTTTGATTTTCATACTCATATCAGGCTTGAATTTTCTGAGCTTCTACTTTACTGGCGGGCACATTGGATTGGTTGGTAACTTGTGAGCCACAATGGATGTACTTATACAATTCATGTCATCATATGACCATGCAAATATGTCTTCATATTCTTGAAGAATTATGTGTATTCCACTTTCTCTGATGGCGATAGATGAATGTTGATGCGAGTTTCCTTGACAGTTTCTGAATCTCCTAGGTTGACTATATCGGTTTCTTCCATATTGGACTTGGGTCTATTGTCAAAATCCTCAACTTCTCTGATAATTTCATCGGGTATGGTATCTTCTTCCTATGAATCATTGTTCTTTTGTTGCGTTGTCTCATTGCATGTCACAGTCATTGGTTCATCAAGACAGGAAATAATAATGTTGTAAGATAAAATAATGAGAAAAAATGATAATAAAATAATAAAGATTCATTGAAACATAAAAGTGATTTTTGAATGTTTTGGAACATTGGATATTTTATTCGAAAATGCAAAAAAAAAAAAAATAGAAATTCGGAAAAGGAAATCATTAGCAAAATGAAATAAACAATGCTTCTTCAGCCTTGCTACCCCGGGACTCGTCGGGCCCTGGATAGTCCGACATTCCAATTCTTGAGGAATGAACCCTTACTCACAGCTTGGATGGTAGGTCCTTCCTTCTCCTCCTCCTCAACAATAACACAATAGTCCATGTCACCATCTTCCAAGAATAGATCCTTCAAAGCTGCTAGAGTTTCTTCTTCTTCTGACCCCCATATGATATCAGCTTGCCAGAATGTCTGCTCCAAATGTGGTATAGGCTATTCCAATGGATAGTAGGGACCGTTCCATGGTGCTAACTAGTCTTCGTACTCCTGCCAAGTGTATTTGTATCCCAACCCAAAAGTGGTGCCATGGTGCTTCAATTGTATTGGTTTGGAAATCCCCTGAAGATTTTTCCCGAGTCCTCTGCCAGGCTCCTATCCACTCCAGTTCAGTATGCTTTCGATCTTGCTATCCCACCATTTGTATTTATCCACTGAATTGACTTGTTTAATGTGGTGGTAGGTTTCTCCACCCAGCCTTCTTCCACCTTCAATCACCGGGATGGTCTGGCGACTATAAATAGGATTGCTTCCATCTCATTGTTCCATTCAAATTGTTCCACCTGATGCAATGTTGACGCTACATCCCCAGCGGCATGTATCCATGGGCGTTCCAACAACAGATTATAGGATGTCGATATGTATATCACCTGAAATTCAATTTCGCACCATGTAGGTCCTATCTGCATACAAAGACTGATTTCGCCGATGGTAGACCTCTGAGAACCGTTGAAAGTCTTTACATTCATAGATCCTTCTTTGATCTCGCGCAGCCCCTTGCCCAATTTCTTGAGTGTTGTCAACGAACAGATGTTGAGGCTAGATCCACCATCGGTCAGAATCCTGGTGATGAAGTAGTCCTCACATTACATAGTGATGTGTAGTGCTTTGTTATGACTTAGCCCTTCAGGCGGCAGCTCGTCCTCATGGAAAGTGATATTGTGACTCTCCAGTACTTGAACTACCATATTGGCCATTTCTCCACTAGTTATGTTATTTGGCACATATGCTTCGTTCAGCACTTTCATCAAAGCATTCATGTGTGTCTCTGAATTCTGCAGCAACGACAGAATGGATATGTGGGCTGGAGTTTTGTTCAGCTGATCGATGACTGAGTATTCCCTAGCCTACACCTTCCTCCAAAGATCATCTAGGCCTGTGTCAATGACGGGTGGCCTGTTGGAAGCATTCTTGCTAGACTCTACTAAGTGTTCAGGTGTGTAGACCTTGTCAGTCCTTGTCATCCCCTGTGCAGCACTAGCTTCTTCTATCTTGACTTTACTTTTCCTTCTTTCTTCAGCCGTGTAATCCCAAGGTACGGCCTTGTTGTTGAAAGGTGGAGTGGTTGACACTTTCACTGTGATTGGTGCAGCTACTTTCACTTCAAATAGAATGAGTGCCTTAGCAGATGGCATGATTCCAACCTCGAACGGCAAATGTGTGTTTGCATGTGGTGTTGCTTCAAACTTGAATGGGAGTGATGAATTTACCTCGACGTCTACGGATGGTTGGATCTGGACTATGATGGGATTAAGAGTGACTGTCGGCTTCTTTGGGTTATCACCTTCTATGATTAACCTGATCGACCCCTCTGGATCCCAATCTTCTTCTATCTCGATCATGTTGACACCCCTATGGTCCGGAAGAGGATTGTTGCGAACGTTGGGAGCAACTTATTTTTTCCTGGATGACTTTGTTATCGATCATATACTGGATCTTATCCTTCAATGAGCGACATCCATCAATTGTATGCCCCTTCATGCCAGAATGGTATGCACAAGCCTTGTTTGGATTGACCCATTGGGATGGATTTTCAGGGGTTACAGCAGGGATATGAGTGATATAATCAGCAGCTTTTAATCTTTCATACAGTTGGTCGATAGGTTCAGCAATGGTAGTGTATTGTTTAGGAGGTCTGCGATCAAAGTTGGGTCGAGGTCTCGGGTAATTTTGGCGAGCAGGGGGTGATTGAAAGTGAGATGGCTGAGAGTTGTAGGTATGATAAACAGGAGCTGGTTGGGAATATCTGGGGGAAGTAGGCTGATATGTAGGCGGTGGAGGAGGCCGATATGTTGATAGAGGCGCTGACTGATAGGTGGGCGAGGATTCTTGATAGGTGAGTAGGGAAGTTCTGTATACCAACGCGGATTTGGGTCCCTGTGCAACCATTACCGATCCTGCATCTTTCTTCTTAGATATAGCACCAGACTGCAAGGATTTGTTGGTGGCCGGTAGGGCCTCAAAGTTAGTGACCATTCCACTCTTGATACCTTCTTCAATTCTCTCATCCAGCTTGATGATGTCAGAGAATTTATGATTTTCAATCACCATTAACCTCTCATAATACTGAGGGTCTTGTGCCCGGACGAAGAATTTGTTCATTTGTTCCTCCTCTAGGTCAGGCCTGACCTTGGTTGCTTCAGATCTCCAACGAGCGGCATATTCACGAAAAGTTTCAGTGGGTTTCTTTTTAAGGTTCTGGATGTAGAACACGTCTGGTACATTCTCCGTATTGAACCTGAACCGGTCCATGAAGTATGATGCCATACCTACCCAATCGTACTACTTCTTAGGGTTTTGGTGATGTACCAAGATAAAGCATCTCCTGTGAGGCTCCCCCTGAGCAATTTCAGTGAATCTTCTCGTCTTTTCCTACTCCAACCAATTTATCACAATAGGTCCTCGGATGGACCCTGGGATCACCTGTACCATCAAACTTTTCAAACTTAGGAGGTTTTTAACCCTCCGGTAGTTCAACATCGGGATGTATGCAGAGATCTTCATAGTTCAACCCTTCGACTCCCTTACTTCCTTCAACGCCCTGAACTCGACTAGTCAGCTTCTTGAGTTCCTCGGCCAAATTCTTAATGAGCATATCCTTCTCACTGGATTCAGGTGTGTAAGAAATGTGTTGGGTGGAATGAGGTAGAGTCTCCACGTATATGGGGTTGTTATGATGACCTGGTGTTTAGCATATAGGTGGTCACTCTTAGAGTCTTGTGATTCATGGATAATTAGCGGGGCTTTTATTGGAGCGTGGAAAGTGTTGTGCTGGTGTTGTGGCGGGATAATTGGTTTTTTCAGTGGAGTTGTATGATGATGAGTTGTGGGAGGATTCTGTTTGTTTGGGGTGTTCTGAGGAGGTATGGGATTTGGAATGACATCTGGGACACTGAGTGAGAAGGATAAATTTGCCAAGTTCCGGACATGCTCGAGCTCCCCTTGGAGTATCAACAACCTTTGCCCGAGTTGTGACATAGCATCATTCTGAACCTGAGTACCTTGATTGTCAAAAGCTTCTATTCATTCCACTGGCGTTGTGTTTTCCTGTTTGATGTTGCCCAAATCTTCCATTCTGCCTTTGCCTTTACCTTTAAGTGGACTAGGAGGAGGAGGAGGTGGAGGGCCCCTGGATCTTGTGTGATATGATGATGATGCCAGAATGCACGAACCAACCTTTAGGGAGGGGAATAATCAAAAGAGAAACAAAACAAAAATAAAAAGTAGCTAAGTCAGTGAAGATCATGAGAAAATACTGCAATATTTAAATACATAGTGCGGGAATAAAAATGTGTCCTAATTTGGGAGCCTCATTGTTCCCGAGGTAGGCGTAGCGACAAGTTGATTTTGGAGAACTTAGATGCAAAATGTCTCATTTCATTAATCTAAAATAGACGAGTCCAAAACGACACTAAAATAATGAGCAGGAAATAAAGTCACTAATGGCACTTGGCCTTATTACATTGGTAAAAGCAATAAAAAGGAAACCTAGACTACTTAATCCCCGAAGGACCTTCCCCAGGCTTGGTCTTCTTGGTTCTGTCAATCAGGTTCCCCAAGTCGTGCATGCTCAACAACAGGTATACCCTTGCTAGATGCCCTCCTCCGTTTCCTTCAGCATTCTGGCAGTCGGCGACCCTTTTTCTTGTCTTTTCTTCTAGCTCCATCAGACCCTGCTCCAAATATTCCAAACTTTCACTAGATTTCATGGCCCTTTATTTCCATACATCGATCAGTTCCATATTAGTCTTGTGTTGCTCCAGATGCTCGGCCTCAGACTCATGAAGCCGTTCGCGCAGATTATTATATTTCACCTGAGCCTCAGTCGCTTCGTCTATGACCCTATTTCTGTTGATGCCTGGCTCAACTATCCCTGCTATGTTGTCTTCCAACCGTGATAGTAGAAGCGTACATGCCCTACGTGGTATCTATCGGGCTCGATGGTGTCCTTTTCTATGATAACCTTGAGATGCCACAGATGTTGAGCTTCACATTTGTACGGGATATTGTCGTCCTAAAAATCCTCCCTGTAATGACTCATTTTGGAGACTCGCGGTATAACTTGATTTCTACCCGCCTGTCTCATGACCCTGATGGGAACATAGGGATATATGCCCCTTAAACCAATCAACACCAGGTGTGGAGCGTCCCTCAATCGGATGATGAATTCGTTGGTAGGGAACCATTCGAACATCCATTGAACCTGGTCCTCGGTCAAATTATCAAAGAGCTGCACCCATTCTGTAGTATTTTCCGGTTGAGCAAACCTATCAGGGATGTAGGTCATCTTCTTAGGGTGGTGGAAGGCTATATGATCATTTCATGACCTTCGTGGAAATTCCTGACGATATTGACATATCTGGAGATGCTCCAATAACCAAACCTGTAGTAGCAGGTTGCAACCCTCAAAGTGTTTGGCCCCATTCTTGCAGTGGTCCAAGGCTCTGTATATGTCTGCTATGATCATAGGGACAATGGTGTATGTTTTCCCTTCGATCCCTTCCATTAAAGTTTTGGCTACCATATTCAGTCTAGTGTGAATCCGGTCTCCTTTGCTTGGAAACACCATCAAACCCAGGAAGCAAACGACGAACACAAAAACCTTGCGGTGAATGTGACCCAAGGAAGTAATAGAGAACCCATCGTGGAAGATATGATAGGATTTTCTATGGCCGTATCGTTCATAGAGATAATCAAAAGGTATGTAGGAATCTGTCAGGCAATCTAAACCATCGTTCTTCTTTAAGCCCATCATTTTCAGGAACCCCCTAGCGGCACGGTTCTCCGGTACAACCAAACCTAAAAGGGATAAGGAATTGAAGATTCGCCAAATTACCTCAAAGGGAAGGTGTTAGGCACCCCTCGAGGTCCACAACAGTGGGTCCTGGCCGAACTTAAATTAAGAGAATTAGTCTAAGAGGGTGTCTCACCCCCCTCTTTCCTCCCCTTTCGGGTCGGTCAGGGTGTTCGACATTATTGGGACAACTCGTTTCCTTTTGGGAAAGGAATAAGGAATTGAAGAGTGACCACCTAACGATTTTAAGGTGTGTTAGGGCACCTATTAAAGGTCATTTATAAACACAGATTAGATAACCAGAGATAGGGTAAGGTCTTGAAATTACATCAAGGGGAAGGTGTTAGGCACCCCTTAAAGTCCATAATTGTGGTTCCCGGCCAAACAAGCTTTGTGAACTTTTAAAACAGGTAGCACATTGTCACACCTCCCTTTTTTTGTACGCCCCAAGGGGGGTACGGGAGTTTTTCCACTTAAAGTGACAATATTCGAAATGGGAATATTTTATTTTTATT
>ML307643.1:0-107805 GCA_005239505.1 Nicotiana paniculata | reverse complement strand
AGTATTCTAACGGCTTGCTTGATACGTTAATTCCCTGTGGGATCGACTCTGGGCATAATACCCAGGATTATATTTCAACGCCCGTTTAGTCTTTTATTAGACATAGTTAAGCGTGATCATAATCCTAAGCATGATCTCTATCATGAAAGGATAAGTTTACGTAGTAATATAAAGGATTAGATGTGTATCATAGAGTGCACACAATTAAAGTAAGGCATAATAGAAGCCTAAAGTCTAATCCAGCCATATTTCATACATAGCACCCATACATACGCACGTCACCTCGCATATAAGTTGCTTTACACACATTACAATAACAAAATAAAGTCAATCCTAAAAGTTCTTCTCTCACAAAATTTTAGGCAAGATACTTACCTTGACAAGCCCAAATCAACTATCTAGAATAACCTTTCCCTTAGAAAACACCTCCGACCGACATGAATCTAGCCAAAAGCAACTCAATACGTCAAACAAATCTATAGGAATCAATTCCAAACAATAAAACTTCAATCTTTGTTCAATTCCAAAAAAGTCAACAAAGATCAATTCTGACTCACATGGTCGAAATTCGAGTCAAGGGGTAAATGTCGCCTACTTATAATCCCACGAGTCAAAATATGTCCTTAGATTCAAAAACCAAGTCCAAACAATAGCTCAAAACCCCAACTTTCACTCTCATAAGTTGTAGAAAAAATCCAAAATTTACCTCAAAATTCCATGTTTTGGATGTTAACAATCCATGTAGATTCTTGAAATAATAACAAAAATGCGGCTACCAAAATCTCTACTGTGAGCCAAAACCACGCACATGCGGCTTCGCAGGTATGATGTACCGAGCTGCAGGTGCGATTACACCAGATCCCAACAACTAGCAATGCTAGTATTCACAAATCTAGCCCGAAATCGATCTGAAATACCCTCAGACCTCCCGGGAACCCTTCCAATCACACCAACAAGTCCGTAAAAACTAACTATACCTATCCAATGCATCCAAACACTTGTGATAACATCACATCAATAAATCCAGGAACAAATCAAAAGTTGAACTTCGCTTAAGTTCAACAACTTTAGAACTTCCAACCAGGTCTCCGATTCATGCCTAACCAATTCGGCTTGCATCCAAACTTTGCACCCAAGGTTTAAATAACAAAATAAACCTATTTCGCGTTCTGGAAAACAATCAAATTTGAAATCAACAAAGTCAACTCCTGATCAAATTTAGAAACTCTCCAAACTTTCAAATTGCCAATTTTAGGCAAATACAGCCAATACATCCCAGAAACCTCCAAATATAAATATGAACATATGAATAAGTCCAAAATAGCCATACAAACCTATTGAATCCATCAAATCACCAATCCGACGTCGTTCACACAAAGTTCATACATTGGTCAACTCTTATAACTTAATATTCCAACAATAGAATTAAGTGTTCACTCCCAAACCTCCCTGGAACCAAACCAACCATCCCCTCAAGTCACAAAATAATAAACAAGCATATAAGAAATATCAAATAGGGCAATGTGGCTCAAACAAAACAAACTAATGCCCGGGTCGCCACATAGCTTATATGCAGGTGTTATGTATGATTCACGACCGTAATAGTCTTTAGGTTGTATCGTGCCTTGTTTTGGATATTTTTCTCCATGGTCTCATAATTTTTATGTTTGTATAACTAAGTGAACTTCTGGAATCATGTTAGAGATCATGTGCAGGTCTTGATTTCCTATTTGAACATGATACTCGATATTGTAAGGCTCACTCGCCTAATTTGAGATGTAGTCGTACAGTTCACACATGCATACACCTTAACATGCTATTTTACTTAGTCTTTGAGTATGTGATTTGATATTCTCTGTTCGTATATATGTATCCTTGTATATACTTTCCATGTGGTGTACTAGATTGACAACCGTGAGTAGTCCGTACAGGTTGAGTTATTATAGCACGTGAGTTGTCCGTGTGGTTGTTATGATTATGGCATATGAGTTGTTCGTGCAATGTGTGGATAAGGATCCACTGCCTTAGGGTCATCTTCTCATGTTTCTTCTTGATGAGGTACACTAGGATTATGGAAAATCGATCAGCAGTTGGATTTTGTATATCTTCTCTATATGTGAACTCCTTGCATGTGTACATGGTTTTTACTTCACATAGCTCTAGAATGTATAAATGCCTTTTATGCAGATCTGCTCTATATGTTGCTTTACTTGATGAAATGATTCATTAATCATATCTTCTTTATATGTTAATTCGTGTAATTTGACTTTCTTACCCTTGTATTTTCTATATGCAACTATTGACATGTTATTTGATGACAAATGCATATCTTCTCTATATCCGCTTGATTAAAGAATCAATTTACAGTACATATCTTCTCTATAGGCCAACTTTTGTAACTTGGCTTGCTATATGCATATCTTCTCTATATACAATTTTTGATGATTCATTGATGCTAGGCACATATCTTCTCTATATGTTGAACTATTATTTTCTTTATGATGCTTGTGCATATCTTCTCTATGTGCACCGGTGGCCTTACTTATACTTTGTGCTTAGACGTCAATTTTGTTGTTGTGTACAAGTATATTTTATTGAGTTGTGCAGGTTTAGTAAAGTTAATCTCTTTTTACTTAATTACTCGTCACTACTTCACCCAAGGTTAGTCTTAATACTTACTGAGTACATGGGGTTGGCTGTACTCATACTGTATTTCTGCATCTTGCGTGCAGATTTTGTAGCTGAGTTGCTCAGGATAATGAAGGCTAGAATTGAGGATGTTCCATCATTCCAAATGTAAACTATTGCTTGTTCATGGTAGTTTAGGACTTGTATTGTTTGTTTGTAAACTTCAAATAGATGTAGTTTTTATTCTGCAAAACAGAGTCGTATTCTCAGCCATAGTCGCTCAAGACTTGTAATACTAGTCTTTGAGATAATTTTATGGAGTTGAGCCATCTTATTTATTGATTATTAATGATCTTTCACTGTAGTTATGTTATTAATTATTTGGCTTACCTAGCATATTGGGGTTAAGTGTCATCACGACCAGGTGGGATTTTGGGTCGTGACACTTATGTGCTTTCTTTGCCACAAAAATTGTTAAGAGTTCATTTGGTACTCAATGTTTCTGTGCGCCGTAAGTAACATGAAGACAATTTTTATGTTTTTGACTTTAGCACGGAAAAGTTAGATGAGAATCTAGCTTACAAGGAAGAGATAGTGGCTATTTTGGATAGGCATGTTTGAAAGCTCGGGGCAAAGGAGATCGTGTCGGTAAAAGTTCTTTGGAAGAGACAATCGGGTGAGGATGCTACTTGAGAAATTGAGTATGGCATGAGGAGAAAATATCCAAATCTTGTTTCCAGTTCAGGTACATTTCTATATCCATTAGAGGACGAACGTTTCTTTTAGAGATGGAGAATGTAATGAACCGGCCAGTTATTTTAAGTTATCGCACTCCATTTAGAGGTTTAAGACCTTGAGTAGGTTCACTTTATGCTTTATGACTTATGTGCATGGTTAGTTTTAATTTTTGGAAGTTTCGGGGGTGTTTTTGAAGAATAATTTTCATGTTAAAATCCTTAAGTTGTTGGAGTTGACAACGGTCAACATTCTTAAAGAATGATTCCAAATTAGTGATCAGAGGGTTCCTTTAGATTTGTATAATGTTTTTAAACATTTATATATTCCGTTCGGGTCTCAAGTGACCCAACATTGTTTTGGCACTTCTGGTCGAAAGCTAGAAATTGAACTTAAGAAAATTTGAGATCCTTGAGTTTTGATGTTTGATTCTTTAATTTGAAGTTATTTTTAGTGTTTTGAGCCTTCGAGCAAGTTTGTGTGGAGTAATTGTTAAGAGGATTGGACCAGGATTAGAGAGGCATTGTTTTCATTCATATTGCTATTTTTGGTGCTGATGTGATTCTACAATGGCATGTGTGCAGGTGCAAGGTTACATCTGCGAGAAACAGGGCAGCTTAGGCATTACCGCATATTTGGTGCTTTGTGTGCATGTGCGAGCTGGATGTTGGCTCGCCTGTGCGATGGTATGGCTGCAGATGCGGTGGTCGCATCTGGGAGAGCCTTGTCACTTTTGTTATATTTGCACCGATGCTATTTGCAATTGCTGACCATTTTTTCGCTTTTGTAATGTCGCTTCTGCGATGGTATTACATTTGTGACATCTGTATCTTAGTAAAAGAAAAGGGCTTCGAGATTAGATTTTTTCTATTTTGGAGACCAAGACTTCATGAGAAGGCGATCGTTGAGAGCATTTTTAACCCAATGTCTAAAGTAAAAAAAATTATTTTTTATTAATTATCATGATTCCTCATAGATTTAATCCCTAAATCTTGAGTTTAAAATTGTAAAACTTTGGGGTTTGGGGTAAAACTTAAGAGACCTAATTTTGGGGTTTATGACCTCGATTTGAGGTTTGATTTTGATGCAAATCACATATTTCAACTCGGGGATGTATGAGTCATTGGTATTTGATTTTGATTTGGATTTCAACCATGTGTACTCAGGTTGACTTTTTGTTGATTGTTTCTAATTGGTTAAAGGTTGAATATTTTTATATATGATGATTCCGAAGGCTTATCCTGTTTTAATTAAGTATTATTTTACTAGATTCGAGTTGTTTGGATGCGTATTTTAAAGAAAACGTCGTATTAGATTGTTGAACTTGTCCGAAAAAGGTAACTATCTTAGTTTATCTTGACTTGAGGGAATTAATTTTTAATTTGTTTATTTTCTATGTGGCAATTTTATTGGCGACGATATATGTGCATAGTAACGAGTGTATATGTGTTTAGGGTTATAGCATGTTCTATAATGTACCGATCGGTCAGTTTGAGTTCTATCACCTCATTTCGTGATTTGAGACTTCCCGTAGGTTTATTTTATGTTTTATGACTTGTGGGTATGAGTGATTTTAGTCCCAAGAGTTCTGGAAGTGATTTGGAATACTTTGTTCCTAAATGAAAGTTTTAAATTTGAATAGTTGACCAAGGTTAGACTTTTAGGTAAACGAACATGAAATCGAGTTTTTTTGTCCCAGTATGTTTGTATGATGATTTTGGACTTGTACATATGTTTGAATTTTGTTTTAGAGGATCCTAGAAGAATTCGGTACCATTTGCCAAAGGTTAGCAACTTGAAAAACATAATAATTCATAAGTTTAATAAAGAGTTGACTTTAATGTTATTTTACTCCAATTGGTGTTTCGCAACTTTAGATAGGTTTATATCGTTGAATTGAACGTGCGTATAAAATTTGAACGTAATCTAAAGTGTCTAAGTGTGATGCATACACTCTTTTGAAAGAATTAAGATTTAAGAACATAAGAGAATTTCTATTCGTTTTGAACCTCGATTCATTGATGTGACATTCTCGTGGGTGGTTTAACACTTTGTACAAGTTGATATGGAGTATTTGGACTCTTAGGAATGGTTGAAAGGGGTCCCCAAGAGGTGTGTGACTTTCAATGCATTTGGAGCATGTTTCGGAAGAATTGAGTTGTTGAAACAGGGCTTTTTTGCAGATGAACTGACTTCAAAAGAGCATTTCTCCCAATCTATAAAGAATTTTGGGATTAATTTTTTATGACATTGTTACTCTTTGAGTCTAGTATCTTGTGGTTCAAATTTTTCGTCATTCCGACATTTGAATATAAAGTTATAATTGTTGTACTGAAGGGTGGCAGAGTAGCTTTTTGTCAACAGAGTATGGCAGGTTGCAGCACTACCACGTTGGTGGTGCGACGCCCACGGCGCCGTCGCAGTGCATGCTTACTCCTAGTTGGTTCTTTGCACTATAAATAGAGCCAATTTCGTGTTTTGGAATTTTTCATCAATTTTGGAGCATGGGAGGGGTTTTGACCTATTTCATCATCAGCAGCATTGGGTTGTTGAAGGAATCAAGTAAGAAATTGAAGGAACAAACAGAAATGGAGAATTTCTGATTGTAAGTATACTAATGACATCCAGATGGCATTCTGATTATAGATTTGGGTTCTATGACTCATGGGTAGTCAGGATCCAAATCCAGTTTCGGGTTTTGACGAAGTGAGATCGAGTTAAATTTTGTTGATTTTTGTTGACCTTTTTGAAATTGATTAGGGATTGAAGATTTATTATTTGGGGTTGACTTTTATTGACTTTATTTTACCTTATTGAGCATTATTTGGCTAGATTCAAGTTGTTTGAAGGTGGACTTAAAAGGAAAAAGCAGTTTGGTATGTTGAAGGTATTCCTGGGTGTATGTAGTTTCTTGTATATCCTTTAAGAGGGAATTCTCCTAATAGGTGATTAATTTATTATTTGTTACATGATTTAGTTATCATGTATATGAGAGGCGACGAGCGTATATCCGTAGCTGGGTTATGACCTTAGCTGGATACAGTTGGGCATACAATATGTGTTTTTTGGACTTTATGAATTGTTAATTCATATTTCTTTAATTTATGACTACATGTTAAATCAAAATTATGACTAGAAGCCCTGCTAGGGTTGTGATGTCGATTTGGACATGACATACTTGTTTTATCGTGTTGAGATTTCTAAATTATTCGTAGTCATACTATTGCCTTACTCGATTTATGATTTATTGGCTATTTGGCTTACTTTGCCTCCTTGAGGGCATGATCTGACTTTAAAATGTTAAATAAGCATATTCAGTTGTTATGAAAGGTTGTATAGTGAGGTATGTCACACCTCCTTTTTTCTACTACCCCTGGGATTAATGAAAGGGTAATAAGGGAGTTTTTCCAACTAAAGTGACGTTATTCGATTTTGGGATTTATTATTATTTTTCAGAGTCGCCACCCGGATTTTTGACGATGCTCCGGGACACCGTTTTATTGAAATCCCAAACGAGGAAATTTAGACTCTGTTTCAAATTGTCTGCGAACTAGAAATCCGGATAAGGGATTCTGTTAACCCGGGAGAAGGTGTTAGGCACTCCCGAATTCCGTGGTTCTAGCACGGTCGCTTAACTATTAATATTTGGCCTGATTATCTAATGATTTACATGTTTTAAACCTATTGTTCTTTTTAGCCTTTATACTTTTTAGCCGCTTTTAATATTTATGGATTTATCTTGAAACAAGTCACGATGGCGTGCACTTGTTTGTTTTTGGACATATTGTAACCGCGCCACATGAAATGCACCCACGATTACAACATGTGACTTTTATTATGATTTTGAGTTATAGTCGGGGACATGAGTTGCCACACCCGAATGTAGATTACGTATCATGACCATGCCGCGGGAAACGTACCCATAGTCACGATGACTTATTATTAATCGCGCCTAAAGCAAGCTACAATTGATATCCATAACCATGAAAGGAACTTAGAACTATCTACTCCTTCTTCCGTTCATCAGCTTTTCATGGTAATGAGATATGGTGCTAAAATCATGGTAATGAGATTTTAAATAATTGAAAGACTTTCTGGATCTAGCTTTTCACACACATTTCACTCATAATTCATAACCAATCCTAAGAAAAATATTTTTTACTACACAAATAATAATTAAAGTTCAATCTTCTGCTAACAAAGGAAAAAGATTCCTATCAACAGGTTTTACTTCTTATTATATAGATAGTAGCTAGAACGGGATTTCTTCAGTTTTGGGGTAGAGTTTACAGATCTTGATTAAGAAGAATACTAGTAGAACACTTCTTTCTTTTTAATAAAACTCTTAAGTGTAATAGTCTATTTTCCAACTTCAGATCTCGAAAACTCCAAGCCAAACAATCGTGGATCTCTTATTACAACAATATCAAACCTTGATTTATCAAAACACAAAGACAAGACTTATGTTTAAGTTGGTAAATGTCAAAAGAAAGCAGCATGTATTTAATGAATAAATATACAAACATGAATTCAAATTGAACACGTGAGATCTATCACAATTTCAGTTGCAGAATCAATTTCAAATCACTAATTAGATCTACAACATGTTTTAAAAATTAACTAAATCAAACTAAACATTCTGCTTATGTTCCAAACAAAATAGAAAGCAGATTCAATCAATCACAGTAAACAAATTTAGAAAAAATAGCCAATATTTCATTGTAAGTCAAAGAAGAAGTACCGATTTGGGATGTGCACCTAATTGCTTATGAGCTTACTAGGATTTTCCAAACTAAGGCCAGGTGAAGGATAGTTGGAACTCAGTAAAGCAGAAAATCAACAAATACAACATATATAGCAGCAGCAGCGAAGTAAAGTCGGACTCGACTTCCTTCCAGAAGCAGCTCGAGCCGGCAACTGGTTTAGAGCTTTCTTCGTCCGCATTCACTTGTAGCAGCGAGCAAATGAACGATGATGAATGATTTTTCGGAAAAACAAGAACAAAACTGGCCAGATCTTGTTAGATCTGAAACACTATTAATGAACAAAATGGGAGCTGCAATTTCGCCGATTGCCAGCGAGTTTCATCGCAACAGAAAGAGGGGTGTGAGATATGGGAACGAGGGTGAGAGCAACAACCGACGGCGGCTACTGCCTCGCCAGATTTCGGCGTTTGGCGAAGAGAGAGAATTTGAGAGAGAGACGAGGGATCTTGAAGAGGAGCCGCTAGGTTAGCGAGAAGGGGTGGGTTTTGATCTTCAGATGATTTTTGGATTGGGAGGGTGATAGTGATGAGGAGGGGGTGGCGGCTCCAGCTAGGTGATAAAATTTGTTTTTGGGTTTGGGTTCTTCAGTCATGGGTGAGGAAGGAGTGGAGAAGAAGAAGACCGGGGAGGAGAAACGGCTGATCTGGAAGATAGAGCTTAGAGGGGGTGTAAGGGCGCCGTTGTTTTATTTTTGCGTCTTGCCGGTATCTGCCTTCAAGAGGAAGAAAGGGGTCTGAACGGCGCTAGGGGAGATAGGGGTGATAGATCTGATCCCTTAGGTTTTTTAGGAGAGGGGTTCTAAATAGAGGGGTTTAGGGCTGATTAGGGAATGGGCTAGGGAAATTTTGGGCTATTTTGGATTAGGAGGAAATTGGGCCATGAAAATTGGCCCATTCCGAATTTAGCCTTAACAAACTTCTCTTTTTTTTATGCTTTTGCAGAATTAACCACTTTAGACACAAATTTAATTTAAATCTATTTCTTGGCTAGCCTATGTATTTATTTTATCTAATGATGAACCAGTGCAACTAATTAATTGATTAACCTACCAATGCAATTTTGATTTTTAGAAGATGCATTTAATAATGTAACTAAATCCTAAAAATACAGTTTAAACCTAAAATGGCACGAAATGAAAAAAAATGTGCCAACTTTTTAATGAGTTTTTTCTATAATTTTAAAGTACTAAACATGCATGAAATGCAACTAAATAAAGAAAGTTCCTAAATTTATTAAAATTTAATTTTTGATTATTTTTAGGAGTAATTTCCATGCGGGGAAAAAATTGGGTGTTCACAAGGTATTGAGATTAGATCATGACCATGCATTAGTATCTTAGACTCATGAAGTTGTTCTTATATATATTTTTTTATATTGGATCATGAGCATGCAATTGTAGATTAGCCTCACGCATTGGCTATCTCTCTCTCTCTCTCTCTCTCTCTCTCTCTCTCTCTCTCTATATATATATATATATATATATATATATATATATATATATATATATATATATAAACATACACACACACACGTTTACTGACTCATATCATGATTAAGAAATAATTAAGATAATTGATATTGTATTCCATTTCTTATTTGAAAAGCATGTCTAAATTCCAGATTTATTCTATTTCTACTAGTGGACTTCATTGATGATATCATGTTTTATCCCATGTTCTAATTATATTTTATATGATTATTGAGTTGTTAGTAGGTGCCGAACTCTCTTCACCACGTCTTTGAGACTAAACTTGGTACTTACTGAGTACCATAATTTTGTATTCATACGAGACTTCTGTATATTTTTGTGCAGGATCTGAGATTGGTATTATGGTAGCCATCGAGCTATGTAGGAATATTTTGTCAGAGAATTTATGGTGAGCTGCTTTGCTTGATCCCATCCACGACACATGAAATTTCCATTCGTTACTCGTTTATAGCTGTCTATGTATTTTTATTTCCGGATAGATGTTATTCAACTGAGACTCTATACTCTTGTTAGATGCTCGTGATGATATTGGGACACCCGATTTTGGGAGAGTTTGTGAGACAGTTGTGGTCAAGTTTAGACCCCGTCTGGGATTCATTTATTTATAATGTTGATTTGAGACTTATTTTCCTTGTTATTAATGACATGCATCAATTAATAGCTTAATAATTAGATTCTATTATTGTTATTGAGTGTTGTCTTTCCTAGCAAGCAGGTTAGGTGTCATCACGTCCATTGGTGGGATTTTGGATAATGACACGTTCAGGTAGAACTTGTCTTATTCATGATTTTCTTGTTTTATGTACTATTCTCTTATGTTATGAGTCGTTGTCGGATTACTTGATTATTTACATGTCTATGATCACACTTAGGCCTTGTTGCAAGAAATGAGCGAGATGGCTCTTGAAATATTGATTTGCATACTGCACCTTAGTCATGCTTATTTTTCTCGTAGTGTATTATTCTTAGTCATCTTTACATGTTATAATTATGCTCTTTACCATGCTTGGTGTTGCTATACATGTGTTTAGTAGGTACGAGGATGTTTCTCCATGAGTGTTCCCATGTGGATCTGTATGTTGGATCAGGTTGCACGTCGCAACAATGCTATAAATGGAATAGGTTGCACGCCGCAATCGTATGGCCATTGGATCGGGTTTCTAAATGATGTGATATCTTGTGCTTATTTCGCATATATTGCTTCTCTTTTGTGGAATTTTCTTCATAAGATCATGCTATGTTGTTATTTATGTGAATCTTGTATACTTGTTCTCTTAGTTGATCCTTATATGTATTCATCTTTCTATTTTCTTATTCGTCTTTTTATTACTTAATTTGTCTTTCTACTGTTTTCTTTATGCTTATTACTTTCACAGATTTATAAAGTAACTCGCTTGTCATAGCCTCGTCACTATCTCATCGAGGTTAGACTCGATATTTACTGAGTACACTAAGTCGGTTGTACTCATACCACACTTCTACATTTCTTGTGTAAATTCAGGTATTGGTACCAGCGAAGTCCCCAGAGCTGCCTAGCTGCTGATATTTGGAGACTAGAGGTAGTGATGCAGACTCATTTGCAGGCCCTTTTCACCTTTCCATTATCCTTATTACTATTTATTCAATTATACAATATTGCATTTATTTCAGATTTTGTATTTAGTACTTATTAGGGCTTATGTACTCAGTGACACCGGTTGGGATTTGTATATTGTTTCCACATTTTTATGTTAGTTTTGAATTTATCATATATGTTATGATCATATTTAAGTATGATTGAATTTATTTCCATAGTATTTAGTAATAGTCATTGGTTTGCCTAGTCGGCATGTTAGGTACCATCACGATCTTTGGTGACATTTATGGATCGTGACTAAGAAGTGGGTTTCACAATTATGATATGTTGAAGCATATTCCATGTTCTATTTTGAATTAACATAATGATGTCTTGGTGGATTTTCGATCAACTGAGGAAATTATGATAACTGTTTTTAGCCTTAATTGTGCTAGCGCAAGTTGTTCAGATGGTTTTATGAGTTTGTTCTTGTTTACCTTGAAAATGGTAATTACAATTATATTTGATTATGTGGTTCTAAAAATACGTGATCTATTTTAATACCAGTTTTTTAGACAGTAGATGCTGAGTGTGAAGTGAGAAAAATGAAATAAGAGCAAAAGGAAACGAGATTATGCAAACCGGGTAACGGAGGGACTAATCTCGAGGGTGGTCGGAAGGGCCTCGAGGTCGAGCTCTAGAAGATTGACTGGGTACTGTCGATAACAACATAACACTATTGGATGCCTTAAGAATGGCCTATTTATGATCAATAATAAGTAATAATTGAAGAATAATTCAAGAACACAATAAATGAGAAGCAATAAATCAATGAAGCAATTTTAGAGAATGTTTTAGCTAGGGAGCAGAGGATGTTCTTGTTCTTGTATTGAATATCATATATGTTACAAAGTGACAGGGGTCCCTTTTATATATGAGGGGGAATCCCAACATAGTACATGTGAAATTAATGCAAAGAAATATGGCTGGTACATCACTTTAATGCCACGGCACGGGCTTGTACTATTTTGTGTATTTTGTCAGCTTTAACCATGTGGCTCTTGGGAGTTTCCCTCCTTCCCATGTTGACCTTCAATTTGCACTGCCTCGAGGTCGAGGACCTTCGATATGTACTTGCCTCGAGGTCGAGGATCTTCGAGCCTTCTACCCGTCGAAATGACCATAAAATCGGGCTCTCCGATTTTAGCCGTATACAGATAGTCCCCGCGTTTCTTAGAATGAAGAGATAAGAAACGGTATTGACCTTTTGCCTCTTCGACACTCTTATTATGACGTCAGTCCCTATAGAGCATTAAATGACGTGACATGAAAAATCTGCGTAGAGGTCGCTGTGAACACAATTCTCGAGAAGCCCATGAACTGTCATAGGTTTGAATCATCCGCTTCAAGCATTCCCAAAGGGCCTCTAGAAATACTACAATCACTTGCCTTTTCATAGTTTTGCATATTCTTCATCTTAACCAAACCTTCAAATTTCAACAAAGTTCTTTCCATTCTTATCTCCTGCATGTGTATGTTTTTTCGTCTTCTCACTTCAAAACTCGATAGTTATCATGGAAAAAACTTCCAAAACGGTTCCACAAAAGGAGGGAGCTGCTTCTTTATCGCGCCCATCTAAGGGCAAGTCAAAAATCCCTCCTACCATCGAGAAATGCATCCCTGGCTCTTTCGACACCATTTCTAACTTTACAATAGAAAAACCCCCTTCTACACCGGGACGATGCGAGCCTATGTCCTGGAGATCCCTACGGATGACGAAAGCATAGTCACGCACAAGGCTGGATTTCTCAGTGTATATACATACCCCTTCACCTTAGGCTTCGTCGATTCTTCTTCTCCACCGATTGACCCGGTGATTCTTGATTTTTGTCATCAATACCGAGTGACACTCGGTCAGATCTATCCTTCTTTTTGGAGGATTATATATATATGTTTCGACATATCACCAATGTGGTTGAGGGGATGAATTTCACCCTTGACCATTTGATCAGGTTGTACAGCCCTCTACTCTTCTGCGGGGGCCTTATTAAACTGCATCGCCGATCCACCAAGGCGTTCCTCGCTTGCATTGACTAGGACAAAGATCAGGGATGGATGAGTCGATTTGTTAGACATCGGACATCATCCTTGCTGAAAGAATGCCACTCCCGGAGGAATGGAAGATGAAACGTAAGTACCCCTGAATTGAGCATGTTTTGTTGTCTCTTTCTATTTCGACTGGTTTTCTTCTAATTGCAGCCACTGTTTGGCTTCCCAACATGGTTCAGGACCTTCAAGGGTGGATCAAATGTTTCGATTCCGCTTTCCCATACAACAAACGCGTATGGCGTGAGCTGGCAAAACACAATGACAGTCTAAGAATCATGGTACGCTCTTGTTGCTATTATTTTTTCATTCTTCATAATAACTTTTGATGGTGATGTTTTTGAACTAACATGTTTGTGCAGGCCTTGGTGAAGGCGCTTTGATAAGGCCGCCCCCACCTGGTGAAGAAGAGGCCCCGAAGACCACCAGGGATATGAAAATGAAGAAAGAGGCCTCGGCGGAGTCTCCAAAATCAAAAAGGCCAAAGGCTCGGAAGCCCAGGACCGATGACACGGTCTTGTCTTCGACGGCCACTGAGAGCTTGGGGCCGAGGAAAAGAGCATTGATGCTTGACCTTTGGTACAAAGGGTAAAGGAAGCATTGAGGCTTTGAGAGTTGTTGGGCGTTCATCCGTTGAGTTAGAGGCGGCCGATGCGGACCCACTGTTCGTATAAGAGACCCCTGAGAAGGGTTTGGGCGTAGTCCCCCATACGCTCATCAGACATGGCATAGTCTGTGTTGAGGGGATTGGAGGGCTTGCGACTGGAGCTTTCCGAGGTCGGGAAGAAGCCTCAATGAAGGTTGATATTGCTGGTGGCCTTCATTCGGGCCGGTCATTCTCTCCAGGGGAGATACGGGATGCTCAAGTTAGGGGCGCTCCCGGTCTAGAGACCTCTCATAGAGAGGATGCTGCATTTAAAGACTACTTCGAGGGGGTTGATGAGGAGGCCGATATTGATGCCCCAGTTTCTCTCGAGGAAGCCGAGAGGCTCCAAAAGCAGGTGACATTTGACAAACAATATGCTATTCTCTGTTTTTCTATTCTTGTTTTCTGATTTCCCTTCTCTGTGTTGCAGGTCAAGAAACTGTATGACCAAGTCTTCTCCAAGATGAAAGATGAGTTAACTCATCGTGGAGTGAGCTTGATAAGCTTATGGCGGAGTCGGTCGAGCTTGAGGCTTTATGCGCTCGAAAGGAGGAGGAATTGACCAACCTTCAGGCAAGCTCGGAGAGAGCACTTCGGGAGAGGGCCGACTTCTCCGAACAGGTGTGTCGGTACCCACATTATTATCTTTAGTGGTAATTCTTGGTGTTGATTGACTTACTTTCTGCTTTTCAGATTATGTTAAAGGACGCCCTGGTGGAGCGGCTTCAAGAGGAAAATGCGGTCAAGGACGCCGAAATCCTATAGCTGGCCCGGCTGAATAACATCGTGGCTTCAGAGAGGGAGGTGCTTCGGGGGAAGCTATTCTTGGTTCAAGATCTTCTCCGAGGTGCTCAGGAGGAGGCTGTTGCATTGTCTGTAGCCAAGTATGAGGCCAATGAATATGTCTCCTCCTACAAGAGAGATGATGATGCTGCGAGCGATCAGGCCAGGGATATATCCGATAAGGCTGAACTGAAGCTGGCTCAGGCAGTTGCTTATGCCCGTCCATAGACCAGGAGGCGAGCCCTAGAGTAAGTGAATGTCAAGGATGTCGATCTCCTTGCCGAGATCGAAGAGGCTAGGGCCCTGGAGGAGGAATTGGTAATGTCGAGCACATCGGATGAGGGCTCTGAAAGTTGCTCGGACAACAGCGAAGGCGAAGAGTATATTTTCCTCCTTTCTTGTTTTTTCCTTTTTCTGTTTATAGGACCCTTCGGGAGGATTTTTGTAAGGAACACTTCTGTAAATATATTTTTTGAAATAGAATATCTTTTGTCACGTATTGCGCAAACTTTCTCCCGTAATGCTTACGCAATAATTAACTTTTATGCTTCGATTCGAAGCTCCTCGGAACTTGCACTTGCAATAGTAGATCCCCTCGAAATCAGATGCCTTCTCGAGGCTAAGTAGGCATGTGAGCCTCAATCCCTCGAATGTCGTATGATAGTATCATTTATGTGACGTGACTGTGAAGTGACCGAGGTGGCCCCACTGGTACACTTCCCCAAATATTATGACGACTTTGTCAGAAATTGAATGGCCTTCAAAGTAGTCGGTTAGCCACCATTCGCTCTATATATATTCTTGCTTCTTCTTCATTCTAACTCTTGCATCTTCGCAAAAACTTAGTTTTCCTTTCAACTTTCTCATCATGTCCCCATTTTAGCGAAAAATTCTTTCTTTCCTTCCTATTTATCTCCGCTTGAGTAGCTATGGTTGTCTTGCCCGAATCAGTTCACAAAGAAGAGGGAAATTCTTCCTCTGCTCCTAGCCAGGCCGGTGGTACACCACCGGCATATGGTGAGCTGACCTCGTACTGCTTCATTCCGAAGAAAGACTTTGCATTAGAGAAACCCTTCGATGCCCCGGGCCATTGAGAGCATGCTTCGAGGTTCGTCCGATTGATATAAGAAAACCACCTCAAGGCCGTGAGGAGAGACTGTGGATGGGGGAAAATATGATGCTACCAATACCCTCTCGAGAGGAGAACTTCATGACTTATGTAGAGGGATTCTTGACCGTGTATACATACCTGTTTACATTAGGCCCCCTCGACCCACTTGTGCTTGAATTCTGCAAAGGTTACTTAGTCACCCTGGCACAGATTCATCCGTCCTTTGGCGGATAGTGCTGATGATGAAGTAGTTTACCGAAAATGCTGAGCTCGAATTTACCCTTAGCCACCTTATTAGATTATATCGGCCTCAACATTGTCGAGGATTGATGGCATTACGACGTCGGTCCACCAGATCTTTCATTGACAGCGATGATGAGGACCGAAATGGAGGGTGGATGAGTCGGGAGTGAGGACCGTCGATATCATCCCAGGGGAGTTCCTGCCATTTCCCGAAAAATGGAACTTCAAATGTAAGTGTTATGTCGTACCTTAGTCTCTTTTGCTCTTATCGATTTATAATAGTGTTTATTTTTCGCTCTTTCAGTTGTCCCGTGGGTGCGGGGGAGGTCCCTGATCTTGCAGACTGGACTAGGAGGCTGGCATATTTCTCAACATATGATGAACGCGAGTAGCATGATCTCTCGAAGGGCATATAGAAAGAAAAGCACCACGGTATGAGCCGTGTGGTATCCAATTTGAGGAATGTTTCCATTTAAGCGTACCAACTATGTCACCGCAGGTGTTGGTGGGTTTTTCGAAATGAGACCGTGCCCCTTTGAGGAGAGGGAAGGCCCGAGGGAGGACAATAAACGAGAAAGACCCTTTATAGATGAGGACATTCTCAATGAGTCGGGGCCTTCTCGGAGACATAAAGGAGATGTCGTTGCTGAGGAAATCTTTATATACATTGGTCATTCTGCGGACATCATCTCTCCTCGTGAGAATGATTCTTTGTCTAAGGCTCGAGCTTGGGGCCCTTCCGAGGTTGCCGATTCTGTTAGGCCTGAGACCTTTAATTTTGAAGAAGAGGTTCTCCGAGAGAGAAAGAGCAAGAGTCCTCCACAATATTCTGCTTCTGCCCTCGAAGGTACTTCGAGGGATGCTCGGGACTAGGGGCCGCCCGGACCAAGTGAGGTTTCGAGTGGGCATACCCTTATTGAGAGCGGTTCAACTGTGGCCGATGGGGCCAAGCCAGCAGATGCATGTTCAACTTTTAAGGAGGCCCTGCGGCTCTGTTCTGAGGTGAGCTTTGATCGGCCTTGTTGGCTTTTTAGCTATGAATCTTCATTCTTTGAACTCAAGTTTCTCTTTTGTAGGTTTTTGACAAACTCAAGTTCGAGCTGCTTTGCTGTGAGACCCGGTTGTGGGAAGCTTTGGGTAAGGAAAAATCTCTTAAGTTTCTTTGCAATAAGAAGATAAAAGAGTTGATACATCTTCGGGTGGAGATGCATCGGAGTCAGAATTGTGAAAGCAATCTCGAGCGTCAGGTAACCCTTACTGTGAACGGGTATGTGCTTCCTTTCTCGCTTTTGGGAACTAATGCTTTGGTGCTTCAGCTGCGGGGAAAGACCAGAAGCATTGGAGCGCCTTTGGGACGAAGTCGTGCAAGTTAGCTCTGAATGGCAAGATTTGAAGGCGCAGATAAGCGTACATGTTGCGGCCTAAAGGAATGCTTTAGCCAAGGCTGCTTTCCTCGAGATACAACTTCATAATGCCAGAGAAGATAGCTCAATTCACTCGAGTATGATTTCCAGGCTCGAGATTGATCTTCTAAATATGAAGGTCGAGATGATTTCCAGGCTCGAGATTGATCTTCTAAATATGAAGGTCGTGGTCGTGGACGCTCGGGCTGAAGCCAAAGAAGTTTGAGTGAAGGTCGATAAGAAGGTGGCCTTTTATTTGAAAGATGTTACCGATGCTCGGGTTGAGCTGAGAGGAGCTTCCAATAGAGAGAGGAAGGGAAATAAGTATGTCATATGCAAGTCTCGGAGGGAGAACCTCGAAGAGATGCATGCTAGGGGCTTTGACCTCTCAGAAGAGATAAAACAGGCCGAGACGGACGAGATTGACGCCAAGTTTTTCCTTTCTTCTTGAGCTGATGCTGATATTTGAAGGCCGTCATGGGAGCCGGTCCGAGGGGCCGTTGAGGGAGCTGGTCCCGAGAGTAGACTAGATTTTCAACTTTGTTGTTTGCATAAGACTCATGTGGGAGTGTTGTAAATATGTATTTGTAATGCACACATATATATATATATATATATATATGAAAGATTCTTTGGTTTGATTTGTTTTTCTGATAGTTAGCCCGGCCCTGAGGTGCTTTGGATCGGTATGACCTGTAGCTGGCGACTTGGGCTCTTACGCGTGAGGTCGATACGACCTTTAATGTAGCGGCTGACTTGGGATCTTACGCTTTTTTTGGCCCTGAGGCGCTTTAGTTAGCCGTATGGGGCTTAGTCTCCGAGTCAGGTTTCGACTCGAGCTCAACGGCCCTCAAGTTTTCAAATCGACCCTGAGGCGCTTTGGGTCGGTATGACCTGTAGCTGGCGACTTGGGCTCTTGCGCATGAGGTCGATACGACCTTTAATGTAGAGGGCGACTTGGGCTCTTATGCTTTTTTGGACCTGAGGCGCTTTAGTTGACTGTATCGGGCATAGTCTCCGATTCGGGTTTTGACTCGAGCTCAACGGCCCTCAGGTTTTTTGTCACGACCCGATTTACCCTCTGAAAGGCATCGTGACGGCACCTAGTCTCTACGACTAGGTAAGCCTAGTTGCAAAAAAGATATTAAATAGAAGCAATAAAATAAAGACGGAATAAAGTAAATCTACAAATGAAAACATCGCTACTTGGCGCGTAAAAAATACAACTTCCAAAAAACCCGGAATATCACTTTCGTCGCAAGCTCTATCTCAAAGTTCTCTATACAACGTAAGGAAATACATGAAAAATCTATCTAATTCTGAAGTGGAAGGCGACTCGAAGAAATCTGCGGACGCGGCAGAATTACCTTTCGGTCTCCTGGAAGCTGCTGCTCGGACCCCTAGCCACGAAACGAATTGCTGGTACCTGGATCTGCACATGGAAAAACATGCGCATGAAAGGGGCATGAGTACACCACCAATTGATACCCGTAAGTTCCAAGCCTAACCCCAGTCGAGTAGTGACGAGGTTAGGTAAAGGCTCTACTGGATTTTTATAGTAAAACAGTTTAAAATTGAACAGAGAGATATATTAAGCTAAGGAAAAACAGTAGAAGCAATGAGCTAAAAGAAAAATAGCAACAAGGAGCCCTCGGCTAAGCATAATGTATATCACAGTAACAAACATGCAATGCAGTACAGGGGGAAAGCTCCCAGAATCTCGTCCATAGTCCCAATTTAAATATGCAATGTAGTACTGGAGGAAAGCTCCCGGAATCTCGTCTGTAGTCCCAATTTAAATATGCAATGCAGTACAGGGGGAAAGCTCCCGAAATCTTGTCCGTAGTCCCAATTTAAATATGCAATGCAGTACAGAGGGAAAGCTCTCGGTATCTCGTCCATAGTCCCAATTAAAATATGCAATGCAGTATGAATACCGGATACAATTTATTTAAGAAGTTCAGGGAAATCACATGCAAAAATATGGGTAAAACTACCTAAACATGGTGCACATAGCAACAATGGTCCGTTTACGTATTCGTCACCTCACGTACACGGCACCCAAACAACAAAAACAGTATTAAAATAGCCTAAGGGTGGAGTCCCCAACACAGAGTTAGGCAAGTCACTTACCTCGACTGTGCTACTCAACTCAAAACCATGCTCTTGCCACGAGTATCCGACTCTGAATGGCCCAAATATATTCAATTCTATTGCATAATGTAAATATCACTTAAGGAATCAAAATAGCTAATAAGTTCGAAGCTAAACGCGAAATTAGGAAAATTTCCCAAAAAAGTCCCCCGGGCCCACATCTCGGAATCGAGTGAAAGTTACAGTTTTAGAACGCTCATTCACTCACGAACTTACTCGAACAAGAATCATCGAAAACCAACGTCAAAATCTCATTAAATTCTCGTATTTCTATTTGGGGAATCTTCTTCCCATTTTCATGATTTTTCACCCAAATTCATTGATCGCATGGAAGAATTTGCTATAGATTAATGATACACAAGTGAAATAAGGTTAGGAATTGTTACCTATGAATCTTCACCTCAAAATCACCTACTCCCGAGCTCCAAATTATTTTTAGATGATATGAATTTCAAGCCCTCGAATTTGGTATAAATCTCCCAACGATCCCGCATCTGCACCCCCTTGGACCGCACCTGCGGTCCCGCTCCTACAGAAAATACATCGCAGGTGCGAAAAATCCTTAAGTGGGCTGGAACCGCACCTGCGGTCACTGGGCCGCAGATGCAGAGGGCCGCATCTGCAGCTCTGCATCTGCGGCCCTGCATCTGCGGTACTCTTGCCGCACCTGCGAGCCTGGCTGACCCAGGCCAATTCCGCATCTGCGATGGCCCCCCCTTCGCACCTACGTGTTCGCAACGGCTTCTCCCCTTCCGCAGGTGCGAAACACCAGCACCAGTAATGCTTCAGCTGGTTTTAAGTTCAAAACTCATCCCATTGAACATCTGAAACATCTCCTGGGCCCTCGGGACCTCAACCAAACTTGACAACCAGTCCTAATACCTTATCCAAACTTAGTCGAGCCTTCAAAACACACCACATAACATTAGAATCACCAATTATGCATGGATTAAATCCTAAGAACTTATGAAATTTCCAAAATCGACAATCGATGCCGAAACACGTCAAAACTAGTCCAAATGACCTAAAATTTTACACACAGGTCATAAATGACACTATGGACCTACAACCACTCTTGGAATTCAATTCCGAGCCCGATTTCAAAACTTCATCTATCGACCGAAATCGTTGAAATACTAACTTTCGCCAATTCAAGCCTAAATCTACTACAGACCTCGAAAACCCATTCTGAACACACTCCCAACCCCGAAGTCACCAAACGGAGCTAACGGAGTTGAAGGAATTCCATTCCGGATCCGTCTTCACACAGTTCCAACTACGGGCCAATTTCTCAAGCTTAAACTCACATATAAAGACTATGTGTCCATAAACTCTCTGAATTTCACCACTCAACATTCTGATAAGTCCCAAAAGCAGAAATAGACATGGGGAAAGTAGTTATTAGGGGATCGGGGATCTAACTCTCAAAACGACCTACCGGGTCGTTACATTCTCCCCCTCTTAAGAAAATCATTCGTCCTCGAACGAGTATAGAGACATACCTGAAGCTAAGAAAAGATGAGGGTACTGATTGCGCATATCTTGCTCCGTCTCCCATGTCTCCTCCTCAACTGGCTGATCCCTCCATTGAACCTTTACTAACGCAATATCCTTTGACGTGAGCTTTCTGACCTGTCTATCCAATATAGTTATTGGTTCCTCAACATTTGATAAATCCTTCTCCAATTGGACTGAACTGAAATACAAAACAAGAGTTGGGTCACCGTGATACTTCCGGAGCATAGAGGCGTGGAATACCGGATGAACTCCTGCTAGGTTGGGAGGCGGGGCTAGCTCATAAGCAACCTCCCCAACACGTCGCAACACCTCAAAAGGGCCAATAAATCTTGGACTCAGCTTACCCTTCTTCCCGAACCTCATGACGCCCTTCATAGGCGATACCCAAAGAAAAACCCAACCACCAGCCATAAATGCAAAATCACAAACCTTCCGGTCCGCATAACTCTTGTGCCTAGACTGAGCTGCACGAAGTCTCTTCTGAATCATCTTCACCTTGTCCAGGGCGTCCTGGACCAAATCTGTACCCAACAATCGGGCCTTGCGCGGCTCTAACCATCCCACTAGGGACCGGCACCGTCTACCATACAAATCCTCATATGACGCCATCTAAATGCTGGACTGGTAGTTGTAATTATAAGCAAACTCTGCAAGTGGCAAGTATCGATCCCATGACCCTCCAAAATCAATCACACAAAAACGGAGCATATCCTCAAGAATCTGAATCGTGCGCTCGGACTGCCCGTCCGTCTGAGGGTTAAAGGTTGTACTCAACTCTACACTGGTGCCTAACTCCTGATTAACGGCTCTCCAGAACCGTGAGGTGAACTGTGTACCTCTGTCTGAAATGATAGATACTGGAATACCGTGGAGGCGAACAATCTCCCTGATATAAATCTCTGCCAACCTCTCGGAGGAGTATGTAGTCAAGACCGGAATGAAATGGACTGACTTGGTCGATCCACAATCACCCAAATAGCATCGAACTTCTTCAAGGTCCGAGGAAGTCCAACCACGAAGTACATGGTGATCTGGTCCCACTTCTACTCTGGAAGCTCAATCTGCTGAAGTAACCCTCTCGGTCTCTGATGCTCATATATGACTTGCTGACAGTTAAGACACTTGGCCACAAACTCCACTATATTCTTTTTCATCATTCTCTACCAATAGTGTTGTCTCAGATCCTGGTATATCTTCGCGGTACCCGGATGAATGGAATACCGCGAGCTATGGGCCTCCTCAAGAATGAACTCCCGAAGCCCATCCACATTGGGCACACAGATCTGACCATGCATCCTCATCACACCGTCATCTCCTATAGTCACATCCCTGGCGTCACCTCGCCGAACCCTATCCTGAAGAACCAGAAGGTGGGGATCATCATGCTGGCGCTCTCGAATGCGGTCATAAAGAGAAGTCCGAGCCACCACACAAGCTAAAACCCGGCAAGGCTCTGAAAGATTCAACCTCAAGAACTGACTGGCTAAGGACTGAATATCTAAGGCTAAGGGCCTCTTAACTGTCAAAAGATATGCCAAACTCCCCAAACTCTGCGCCCGGTGACTCAAGGCGTCGGCCACCACATTGGCCTTCCCCGGGTGGTATAATATAGTGATGTCATAGTCCTTTAGCAACTCCAACCATCTCCGTTGGCGCAAATTGAGGTCATTCTACTTGAATATGTGTTGCAAACTCCGGTGATTAGTGAAAATATCATAGGGAACACCGTATAAATAATGACGCCATATCTTCCGGGCGTGAACAATCGCTGCCAACTCGAGATCATGAATTGGATAGTTCTTCGCATGAAACTTTAACTATCTAGACATGTAGGCAATCATCCTACTGTCCTACATCAACACCGCTCCGAGGCCAGTCCTCGAAGAATCAGAATAGACGGTTTATGACCCTGAACCCGTAGGCAATACCAACATTGGAGTTGTAGTCAGGGCTATCTTGAGCTTCTGAAAGCTCTCCTCACACTCCTCAGTCCACTTGAACGGAGCACCCTTTTGAGTCAATCTGGTCATCGGTGCTGTATTGGATGAAATCCCTCCACAAATCGGCAATAGTACCCAGCCAAACCAAGGAAACTGCGAATCTCCGTAGCTGATGACAGTCTAGGCCAACTCTACACCGCCTACACCTTCTTCGGATCTACCTTGATCCCATCCAAAGAAAATATGTGGCCCAAGAATGCCACTGAATCAAGCCAAAACTCACATTTAGAGAATTTGGCATACAATCTCTTCTCCATCAAAGTCTGAAGCACAGTCCTCAAGTGATGCTCATGGTCTCCCCGTGATCGGGAATACACCAGAATGTCGTCAATAAACACAATGACGAAGGAATCAAGATAAGGCCGGAACACAATGTGCATCAAATGCATAAAAGTTGTTGGGGCATTGGTCAGCCCAAATGATATAACAAGAAATTCATAGTGTCCATACTGGTCTTGAAGGAAGACTTCGGGATATCCGGCTCCAGAATCTTCAACTAATGATAGCCAGAACGCAAGTCAATCTTGGAGAATACCCTGGAACCCTGTAGCTGGTCAAATAAATCATCAATGCGAGGCAAAGGATACCTTTTCTTCACAGTGACCTTGTTCAACTGTCGATAATCAATACACATACGCATAGAACCATCCTTTTTCTTAACAAATAATACTGGAGCACCCCAAGGTGATACACTGGGTCTGATGAAACCCTTATCAAGCAACTCCTGTAACTGCTCCTTCAACTCCTTCAACTCAGGATGAGCCATACGGTAAGGAGGGATAGAAATGGACTGAGTGCCCAGCAACAAATCAATGCTGAAATCAATATCTCTGTCGGGCGGCATACCCGGAAGATCAGCTGGGAATACATCACGAAAGTCCCTCACTACTGGGACTGACTCAGTTAGAGGGGTATCAACACTGACATCTCTCACATAGGCCAAGTACGCATCACACCCTTCTCAACCATCCGCTGAGCCTTAAGAAATAAAATGACCCTACAGGGATTATACTCTAAGGTACCTCTCCAATCTAATCTCGGCAAGCATGGCATAGCCAACGTCACGGTCTTAGCGTGACAATCAAGAATAGCATAATGGGGCGACAACAAGTCCATGCCCAAGATAACATCGAAATCTACCATGATGAGTAAGAATAAATCAGCCCTGGTCTCAAAACCACTAAGAGAAATCAAACACGACTGATATACGCGGTCCACAACTAGTGAGTCTCCCACATGAGTATATACATAAACAGGGAAACTCAAAGAATCCCGAGATATCCCCAGATGTGGAGAAAAATAAGAGAACACATATGAATACGTAGAGCCTAGATCAAATAATACTGATGCATCCCTATGGCAGACATGGACAATTTTTGTGATGACTGAGTCTGAAGAAACGACCTCAGAACGGGATGGAAGGGCATAGTATCTGGCCTGGACTCCCCCTCTAGGGAGGCCTCTACTTCCCCGACCCCCACATCGAGCTGACAAAGGAGGTGGAGTGGCAGCTGGGGCAGAAAGAATAGCTGGAGGATCCGTCAGAGCACGTGGAGGCTGATAAGACTATGGAGATGCACCCCTCCTGGCCCTGGGTAATCTCTAATCACATGAAGAGTGACACCACGCTCAAAACAACCCCTCGGAGGATGGTGCGACCGAGACTGAATAGGAGCTGGCCTGGCCGTAAATAGCACCTCGAACTAGAGGCACACGGATACTAGCGATGCATAATAGGACTCTTGAGGTCTAGGAGGAGATGGAGTACTGTTGGCTGCTGGAAGGGCTGAATGAACAGGGAGACCCACAAAGCCCCTACCGTGACGTGATGCTGGTGCACGAGCTCCTGAAAAATGGACAGCCTCTTGAGACCTCTTGGCCTCTCTCTCCTCTCTGTCTCGGGCGAACATACCTTCTACTCTCCTGGAAATACTCACTGCCTGCTGGTAAGTGATATCCATCTCCAACTATCTGGCCATACTGGTCTGAATACTATGATGGAGTCCCTCAATGAAACGGTGAACTCGCTCTCTGGCTGTGGCAACCAAGGCTAGTGCATGCTGAGCTAACTTACTGAAATGAATTGCATGCTCGAACTCCGCGCGCCAAGTATCCCTGAGGCTTTGAGGGACATACTCTCACAGAAACATCTCTAAAAACTGAGTCCAAGTGAGTGAGGCTTCCTTGTCCGAACTACTTAGCTCATAGGCCCGCCACCACTAATATGCCGCTCCCCTCAGCTGGAAAGCGGTGAAAGAAACCCCACTGGTCTCCACAATGCCCATAGTGAGGAGAATACGAAGACACTCCTCAAGAAATCCCACAGCGTCATCTGAACCTAGTCCGTTGGAAGGAGGTGGGTGGTACTTGTACCTCTCAGGTCGGAGCTGTTCGGCCTTAGAAGCAGCTACCCTAGCATCATGCTAAACTGGAGCCATTGGGGGCATAGGAATATACTCAGGGACCTGCCCATCATGGACCCTTTGCTCAGGAGTACGGGCTGCGGGAGTCTTTGCCCCAACCTGGGATGTAGCGGGTGCTATCGGGAGTAGTCCAGCCTGAGCTAGAGTACTGAACATGCTCATGAACTGAGTTAAAGTCTCCTGTAAGGCAGGAGCAGCAATATGGACCTCCTGTGCCGGCTCTCCGGATAGGGCTGCTATAGGCTCCTCTGTCGATGGTCTCGCCGGTACTTGGGCTGCACCGCATGGTGGTCCTCTACCTCGACCCCGGCCTCTGGCGGCTCTGGCAGGGGGCTCGGGTGCCTGTCGTCGGTCCTCCCAATACGGGTCCTCACCATCTGTGGGAAAGAATTTAATAGAATTTTAGATTTTTTTTTTATTTTTGATGTCAATAACTCGCACGACAAGGAAATCAAAGAAATATGATTGTTATTAACAGTTACATAGCCTCCTGAAGATAGATACGGACGTCTCCGCACCAATCCACAAGACTCTACTAAACTGGCTTGTGACTTGTGACTCCTATGAACCTAGACGCTCTGATACCAACTTGTCATGACCCGATTTACCCTCTGAAATGCATTGTGAAGGCACTTAGTCTCTACGACTAGGTAAGCCTAATTGCGGAAAAGATACTAAATAGAAGCAATACAATAAAGATGGAATAAAATAAATCTAAAAATGAAAACATCGCCACTTGGCGCATACAAAATACAACTTCCAAAAAACCCGGAATATCACTTTAGTCACAGGCTCTATCTCAAAGTTCTCTATACAAAGTAAGGAAATACATGAAAAATCAATGTAAGTCTGGAGCGGAAGGTGACTCGAAGGACTCTACGGACGCGGCAGAATTACCTTTCGGTCTCCTAGAAGCTGTTGCTCGGACCCCTAGCCACGAAACGAAGTGTTGGCACCTGGATCCGTACATGGAAAAAGATGCGTAGGAAAGGGGCATGAGTACACCACAAATTGGTACCCAGTAAGTGACAAGCCTAACCCTAGTCGACTAGTGACGAGGTCAGGTTAAGGCTCTACTGGATTTTTATAGTAAAACAGTTTAAAATTGAACAGAGAGATATATTAAGCTAAGGCAAAACAGTAGAAGCAATGAGCTAAAAGAAAACAAGCAGCAACAAGCCCTCGGCTCAGCACAACGTATCTCATAGTAACAAACATGCAAGGCAGTACAGGGGGAAAGCTCTCGGAATCTCGTCAGTAGTCCCAATTTAAATATGCAATGCAGTACAGGAGGAAAGCTCCCGGAATCTCGTCCGTAGTCCCAATTTAAATATGCAATGCAGTACAGGGGGAAAGCTCCCAGAATCTCGTTCGTAGTCCCAATTTAAATATGCAATGCAGTACAGGGGGAAAGCTTCCAGAATCTCGTATGTAGTCCCAATTTAAATATGCAATGCAGTACAGGGGCAAAGCTCCCTGAATCTCATCCGTAGTCCCTATTTAAACATGCAATGCAGTATGAATACCGGATATAATTTATTTAAACAGTTCAGGGAAATCACAGGAAAAAATATGGGTAAAACTACCTAAACATGGTGCACATAGTAACAACTAGGGAAAGTTCAAGTAAAATAGGTAGACATGCTCCGTCCTGATCTAAACTACATATCAATACATGAGACAGTGAAATAGGAATGAAATGATTTATGTCATGGAAGGAAAAATGGAGTTTTAGCAACAATGGTTTGTGTACGTACTCGTCACCTCACGTACACGGCACCCAAACAACAAAAACAGTATTAAAATAGCCTAGGGGGGAGTCCCCAACACAGAGTTAGGCAAGCCACATACCTCGATTGCGCTACTCAACTCAAAACCACGTTCTTGCCACGATTATCCGACTTCGAATGGCCCAAATCTATTCAATTCGATTGCATAATGTAAATATCACTTTAAGGAATCAAAATAGCTAATAAGTTCGAAGCTAATACGCAAAATTAGGAAAATTGCCCAAAAAGTCCCCCGGCCAACATCTCGGAATCGAGTGAAAGTTACAATTTTAGAATGCCCATTCACTCACGAACTTACTCGAACAAGAATCACCGAAAACAGACGTCAAAATCTCATTAAATTCTCGGATTTTTATTTGGGGAATCTTCTTCCCATTTTCATGATTTTTCACCCAAATTCATTGGTTGCATGGAAGAAATTGCTATAGATTAATGATATACAAGTGAAATAAGGTTAGGAATTGTTACCTATGAATCTTCTCCACAAAACCCACTCAAAATCGCCTACTTCCAAGCTCCAAATCATTTTTAGAAGATATGAATTTCAAGCCCTCGAATTTGGTATAAAATGCCCAGCGATCCCGCACATGTGCCCCCTTAGACCGCACATGCGGTCCCGCACCTACGGAAAATACATCACAGGTGCAAAAAATCCTTAAGTGGGATGGAACTGCACCTGCGGTCACTGGGCCGCATCTGCGGCTCTATATCTGCGGTACTCTTGCCGCACCTGCGAGCCTGGATGACCCAGGCTAATTTCGCATATGCGATGGCCCCCCTCCGCACCTGCATGTCTGCACCTGCGGCTCCCCTTCCTCAGGTGAGAAACACCAGCACCAGTAATGCTTCAGCTGGTTTTAAGTTCAAAACTCATCCCGTTGAACATCCGAAACATCTCCGAGGCCCCCGGGACCTACCAAACTTGCCAACCAGTCCTAATACCTTATCCAAACTTAGTCGAGCCTTCAAAACACACCACATAACATCAGAATCGCCAATTATGCATGGATTCAAGCCTAAGAATTTATGATATTTCCAAAATCTACAATTGATGCCGAAACATGGCAAAACTAGTCCAAATGACCTCAAATTTTACACGCATGTTAAATGACACTACGTACCTGTAGCCACTCTCGGAATTCCGTTCCGAGCCCGATATAAAAATTTTGCCTATCGTCCGAAATCGCTGAAATCCTTACTTTTGCCAATTCAAGCCTAAATCTACTACAGACCTCGAAAACCAATTTCAAATACGCTCCCAACTTCGGATTCACACAACGGAGCTAATGGAGTCGACAAAATTCCATTCTGGATCCGTCTTCACACAGTTCCAACTACGGTCTGATTTCTCAAGCTTAAACTCACATATAAGGACTATGTGTCCAAAAACTCTCCGAATTTCACCACTCAACATTCTGAAAAGTCCCAAAACCAGAAATAGACATGGGGAAAGCAGTTATTATGGGATCGGGGCGCTAACTCTCAAAACGACCTACCGGGTTGTTACATTTTCAGATCGGCCCTGAGGCACTTTGGGTCGGTATGACCTGTAGCTGGCGACTTGGGCTCTTACGCGTAAGGTCGATACGACTAGCTAGAAACTTGGGCTCTTACGCTTTAGGTCGGTATGACCTTTGATGTATCTGGCGACTAGGGCTCTTACGCTTTAGGTCGATAATGTTTCACTTGTTCTTTTCGAAGTTTTTTAAAGTAATTGGAGGCCTATGATTTTATGGCAATAGTCGGACGTCTCTGAGTCGCGTTAGTTTGGCTAGAGCCTTATGACGGTGGTCATTATATTTGACCGTAGCCTTTTAGTCCCCGAGTTAGATAGCCACGACGTCTATATCGAGGGTATGCTATTTGGGTCTTACAAGTTCGATTTATAGACTTGACTTTGATATGGGTTTTATGAATTTTTTAAGATCTTTCAAGTTTGTGCATGACCTGAGGTGCTTTAGGTCGGTATGACATGTAGCTGGCGACTTGGGCTCTTATGCGTAAGGTCGATACGACTAGCTGGCGACTTGGGCTATTACGTTTTAGGTCTGTACGACCTTTGATGTAGATGGAGACTTGGGCTCTTACGCTTTAGGTCGGTACGACCTTGCCTGCGGTCTTACAGTTTTGATGTTGCCTCATGGAGGGCTTACGAGTTTGAAGTTACCGGCCCTGAGGTCTTACGGCTTCGAGTTAGATGACTTGATGAGCTGACTGTCGAGGACACTCGTTGAGTTGGAGTTGATATTGCCTCGAGGAGGGCTTATGAGCTTGAAGTTTCTGGCCCTGAGGTCTTATGGCTTTGAGTTTTTGGTGATTCGATGGAGTGACTGTCGAGGACAATTCCTGAGTGCTTGATAAGGTTTTGGCCCTGAGGCTGTCTTTTGTGAAAATAGAAAACTTCTTTGATGTGCGAAATGTTTTGATGATGAAAGTTACTTCTATGATTACTTGGTACAAGTATACATGTTTTTACCATACAGGGTTTGATTATTCTATGGTTCATTCGACCGTTTGGTCCGATACATCATTTTCCTGTCGAGACCCTCTTTGGCATTTTTCAGTGATCTCTTGGGGGGATGCCCCTCAATATATGAGGTTGATCGAAGAGAAGCCTTGAATACTTGGTGAGTTCTCCTTAGGTAGCATATGGATGTTTCCTCGTTAAAAACCTCGCCGGTAAAACGCTTTGGGATAAAATCCGACGGTAGGGAAAAAGAGCGCAATTCATGCTTTAAAACCCAAGGCCTTCGAGCGGAGGAAGGGGGGTGGCTTCGACTCCTTTCAATCGAACACCTGCACGCAGGTTAGCGTAAAGTGTGAAAGAAAAAAGGAGAGGGTTGTAGCTTAGCTGCGATGGCGCTCGAGCCCTAATATGCTTTAGTTGTCTTTTTTGATGACATGGCACGGTCCTTTGTTCGCTACTACAAGGATGTGGTTTGTGATTGTTACTTGGTTGTTTGCTTGTTTTTTGGATCCTTCGATGTAGAAGGTGTCGGTGTCGCATCGTGCACTGCGAACATTTCTTTTGCTGCGTGCTGCTCTCCGTATATTTTTTTACCCCATTCTTTGTAGGAAACTTCATTATTTGATGAAGGGTTGACGGCACCGCCCTCATATTTTGAATCCATGCCGTCTAAGAAATGCATTGTACCTCATGTCACCTTCGATGACATGAAACTTGGTATCCTGAATTGTGCCGGCCACGTTGACTCGGAGGATGATTTCCCCTTCTGTTGTCTTGCTTGCCATATTGAATCCGTTGAGGACTCGAGAGACGCGCACGATTTGGTCTAGAAAACCGAGATGATCTACCACCCTCATCTGAATTATATTGGCCGAGCTACCTAGATCCGCGAGCACACGTTTAATTTGAAGCTTATTAAAAAAAAAGAAATTACCAGTGCGTTATTATGAGGTTGAGAGAAGGTCTCGATGTCCTCTTCGCTGAATTAAAGGGCGTCTTCAGGTATGTAGCTCCGAGTTCGCTTTTCCCTGGTGAAGGATACTTTTGTTTTCTTAAAAATGGGCCCCTGAGGGACGTCGACTCCACCAATAATCATGTGGATGACGTGTCGTGGTTCTTCTGTGTCATTTTTCTTGTTTGCCTCTCTTTCCCGAAATTTGTTTTAGCTCGATCGTTGAGGAATTCTCGAAGGTGTCCTTTGCTTATTAGTCTGGCTACCTCTCTCGAAGCTGTTTGCAATCTTCGGTCCTATGACCGTGGGTATCGTTATATTCAAATATCAAGTTGGGTTCCTCTGCAAAGGATCTGATAGCACGGGTCTCGGCCACCTGGTATCGCTGATTTTACTTATGGCCGATACAATGTCTGGAACATCGATGTTGAAGTTGTATTCAAATAGTCGGGGTGCCTCTACTGGCCCTGTGTGCCTGTCGAACCCTCCTTTGTTCAAGAGTCCTAAAGGATTCTGTCCTCGGTCCATCATTTGGTCACTCCGAGGTACGTTACGTCTCGAGATATTTCTTTGATTTTCTGCATACGATTGATACCTGTCTTTGCTTGGCCTTGGCTCTCTTTCTGGAGGCCTCGATTCCTTTGCTAAGACTCTAAAAGGATACACCGAGCCCAAGGGGGCTTCTAATTGGTCATTCTCGACCCTGATCTTCGACCGGTACCTGTTGTGCACATCCGCCCAAACTATGGCGGATAACTCAATTAAATTCTGCTTCAGCTGTTTTGAAGCTATCGAGCTTTGCTCATTCAAGCCCTGAGTGAAGGCTTGTACCGCCCAATCGTCGGATACCGGTGGTAATTCCATTCGTTTCAATTGGAAACGGGACACGAACTCCCTTAACATCTCATTCTCCTTTTGCTTGATTTTGAAAACATCAGATTTCCTTGTAGCGACCTTGATGGCACCAACATGTGCTTTAAAAAGGAGTCCGCCATCATGGAAAAGTGATCGGGCATTCTGAATTTCTTCGGGATATGCATCGGAGCTGCACTTAATGGGAATGGCTTTTGCACAAACTTTTTTGAATCTACACCTTTCAAAATCGGGGGTGCCCCCAGGATCTTATCGACCCTCGAATTATAGGTCTCGACTTTTTTGTCGTTAGCTTCTATCTTCTTTTCGCCTAATTCAATCCTCTTTGCGAGGTCTTCGAGCATCTTCATAATGGTGGGGTCGGCTGCTGACCCATTATTGCTCAATTTTTCCGATGGTTGTTCGACTCGAGGAGCCGTTTCTGGTGGTGTTGTGTTTCTGGTTCTCTGATGGCTTTGTAGCTGAGCAATAGCCACCTGTTGTGCCTGCAACATTTCAAAAATGACATGAAGGCTAACTTCTCTTTCCCTTTGAGCAAGTGCTCCCTGTGCTTCACGCTGGTCTCCTTCACGAACGCTTCCATCTGTATGAGAGCTCACATCGACATGTTGAGCGTCGCGTGAGCCTTTATTTACAGGAATTTGCATTGGTTCCCCTTTAGGGTTTTGCGGTGGCACACCAACACCTGAAGCAGTTGCGCCATTCTCTTAGTGGTCCTCATGACCGCTGTTTTCATGTGCGTTTACTGAGTTGGACATTTTTTGACCTGAAATTGAAGATTTTTGGACAAGAAAAAGTGTGAAGAATAACTTGTGTTTTTAGAAAACCAGCACTAAAACAATCACTATTATTTTTAGCCCCAAGGTGGGCGCCAAACTATTTATCTTGAAAATGGTAATTACAATTATATTTGATTATGTGGTTCTAAAAATACGTGATTTATTTTAATACCAGTTGTTTAGGTAGTAGATGCTGAGTGTGAAGTGAGAAATGAAATAAGAGCAAAATGAAACGAGATTATGCAAACCGGGTAACGGAGGGACTAATCTCGAGGGTGGTCGGAAGGGCCTGGAGGTCGAGCTCTAGAAGCTTGACTGGGGGCTGTCGATAACAATATAAAAGTATTGGATGCCTTGAGAATGACCTATTTATGATCGATAACAAGTAATAAATGAAGAATAATTCAAGAACACAATAAATGAGAAGCAATAAATCAATGAAGCAATTGTAGAGAATGTTTTAGCTAGGGAGCAGAGGACGTTCTTGTTCTTGTATTGAATATCATATATGTGACAAAGTGACAAGGGTCCCCTTTATATATATGAGGGGGGAATCCCAACATAGTACATGTATAGTTAATGGAAAGAGATATGGCTGGTACAACCATTTAATACCACGGTATGGGCTTGTACTATTTGGTGTATTTTGTCAGCTTTAACTACGTACCTCTTGGGAGTTTCTCGCCTTTTCATGTTGACCTTTGATTTGTACTGCCTCGATGTCGAGGACCGTCGATATGCACTTGACTCGAGGTCGAGGACCTTCGAGCCTTCTACCCGTCCAAATGACCATAAAATCGGGCTCTCCAATTTTAGCCGTATACAGTTCTATGAAGCTAGCTGAGGTATCAGTGGTCTGGATATTGTTCAACTGGTATGTACATTTTTCAGTGGTCATGGGTTGGCTTAATTTATTACACATACTAATTTGGTCTTACTATCCAAGAAAAATAAGGCCTATTAGTTTGAGTAATTTTATCAACAACATAATATCTATAATTGTTCATGAGCGACTGTTGGGATATTGCCGAATCTTGTCTCCTCTAACCAATTTGGACTTGCAAAGGGTAGGAGAATTATTTAGAATGTTCTTTTTCTCAGGAAATTATCAAGGATTACTAGGAAAGGGGATAAATCATCAAATATGGTAATTAAATTGGATAGGCAAAGGCGTATGCTCATGTCTCTTGGTTATTTCTTACAAAACTCTTACGGAAGTTTAGTTTTTGCGAGATTCTTATTGACATGATATGGAGGTTGGTTTCAACTAACTGGTACTCAATTCTGCTCAATGGCCAGTCCTTTGGTTTTCTACAGTAGTTTATTGGTACTCAATTCTGCTCAATGGCCGGTCCCTTGGTTTTCTACAGTCATCAAGGGATGTTAAACTAGGTGATCCACTGTCCCTATCATATTTTATATTATCACCTGAAGCTCTATTTAGGAGCCTTAATGAATTACACGATAATCCGTGGCTCCTTGGATTTAGTATGCCAAATGGGGTCCTAAAATCAACCATCTTTCTTATGATGATGAAATCAGAATTTTTTGTTCAGTAGAAAAAGAAACTATAATATTAGTAATGGTGTATTAGCTTATTATGAAGCAACCTTAGACCAAAAGGTTAACAAGGAAAAAAACTGCATCTACATGCATGATAATATTAGCATTGAGGTTGTTTCAAGGGTGGAACATATCACGAACACCATTAGAAGTGATTTTCCTTTTACATACCTTGGATGGACGATATATATAGTAGGAGGAAAAACAATTATTACAATGGCACTATAGTGAAGGTCTCAGACACAATCAATTCGTGGAAAGAAAAGTTGCTCTCCTTCGGTGCTCGGGAAATTTTAATTGCTCATGTTCTTCAAAGTATACATATCCGTTTGTTATCGGCAGCTCACCCTCCTATTGGTGTGATCAAGTTGTGGCATAAGATGTTTTCTCAGACGTTCTTTTGGAGTAATATACTCCGGGGATGAAAGCAAGCCATTGGGCTTCTCAGGAATCAATGTGTTTGCTACATCTACAAGGTGGCTTGCGCTTTCAGTCTTTGTTTGATATCTCTCATGTATTATTCTCAAAGCTTAATTAGTAGAATTGCAGAACCAAGTCGTCACTATAGAGTACTTTTAAACTTGCACCAGTTTGCAAAGACGATACATAAACTTACAGTTTTTCCATTTGAACACTACAACTTGACGGAGTGGTTACTAATAAACTACTTTCACCAATGACTAAGCTTATGTGGCACTGACTTAGATGATGTGGACAAAATGCGTGTCAATCACGCAGAAAATGCGCGTGAATGCATTGATCTGACTAAACAAAAATACTATAATCAATAGGAAAAAATTAAGAAATGAAAAAGAAAAGAAAAAAACGACCCCCAGCTTGTCAATACACTCTTTCATTTCTTCAACTTAAGTGAGGAAAGAGAGCGTCACAGAGTATAATTCCGGCCAAATTCGATTTGAAGACTGTGTAGTTTTACTTCTATCTTATGATTTTAGAGTTTTTAGAAAATATGGGGTTATATGATCGGTTGTCGGCGAGTGGAGGTGACATGCATTGAAGTTTTCTGGTGGTCAAAAGCACTCACCACTCTAAACCAATGGTGGTTTGAAGAAAACTCTATCATTGAATTCATCTTAACCAAAACAATAGCAAAAAATGGTAAATATTTGCAAGGGCGGCCTCCACTGTTTCAAAACCATGAATTCCTATTGAATTTTTCTGAAATTTCAAAACTCAATTTTATTCCTAGTCTAATCATGACCATAGTGGCATTGTGGATTTGATTTAGTACAAGAGAAATAAAGAACAGTGGATAAAAAGAGAAAGGAGATAAAAGAATAAGAATATGGAATGGAAGGGTGTGATGACCCAAAGGGTCATCCTATAAATTAAGACTTCATTCCAGTCTCATTAGCCTTAAAAAGATTAATTTTATTTACCTCAATTTGCATGCGCAGTCCGGGCATGAAACCAGAAAGCTTTTATGTGAAAATATGATAAATAGTAATTTTTGGAATTTAAAACTTAGTTTTAGTTGACTTTGTTCAATATTGTTAGTAAACAGACCCGGATCTATGTTTCCACGATCCCGGGAGGTCCGCAATAAAACATGGGACTTGGGCGTATGCCCGGAACTGAATTCCGAGGTCCCTAGCTTTAGAAATCAATTTTTGAAAAAAATTATTTTGCTAGATTTTTAATGAAATAAAGAAATGAATTAATGTTTGAAACCGTTGGTATCGGGCCCGTATTTTCGTTCCGGAGCTCAATATAGGTTTATTATGATGTTTTACAACCTATCTGTGAAATTTGATACGAATCGGAGTTGATTTGACGTGATTCGGACGTCAGGTTGAGAAATAGTGAAAGTTGAGTGTTCTTGAGAAAAATGATTAGTTTTGAAGTTAAATTCATAGTTTTAAATGTTATTTTCTTGATTTAATTGCACGAGAAAGTCTGTATGATATTTTTAGACTTGCGTGCGTATTTGGTTTAGAGCCCTGGGGGCTCGGGTGAGTTTCGGGTAGGCTTCGGCATGTTTTTAAACTTGTAAAAATCTGCTGGTACACCAGATGCGAGTACCTTCCCGCATGTGCGGCTCTGGCCAGTGTTCCTTGTTTTGCAGATGCGGACTGCCCATCGTAGGAGCTTGACCACAGAAGCGGAAACTCGTCCGCAGATGCGGCCCCAGGGCCCAGTCCCATTTCTGCAAGAGCGGCCCCATGTTCGCACGTGTGGATGCGCAGATGCGACCCAAGCAGGTGCGAGGGTCGGGCAGTGAGTAAACTTTAATTAGAACCCCAGCCTTTTCTTCTTATTTTTCACAAAGGTAGAAGACTTAGGGCAATTTTTACAAGGCTTTTTCTTCCGAAATCATAGTTAATCGTTCATTAACTCTTTTCTTTCAATTACCAATGTTTTTCATCACTTTTCAATCCAAAATCAAGAATTTTCATGGTAAAACTTGAGAGTTTGGGTAGAATTAGGGGATTTTGTAAAAATGGAATTTTGACCTCGAAATTGAGGTCGGATTTCGAAACTAATTGCATATTCGGGTTCGGGGTGAATGAGTAAACGGAATTTGGTTCGAACCCCGAGTTTTGACCAAGCGGGTTTGGGGTCGAGTTTTCACTTTTTTTTAGAAAACTTAGGTAAATAATGAATTTTCAGTAAAGTTAGTTCCTTTAGCATAAATTAATAATATTAAACTAATTGTGATTAGATTCGAGCGGGTTAGAGGCAAATTCGAAAGGAAAAGCGGTAATTGAGCAGTAAGTGGCCTGCGAAATTGAGGTAAGTGTTTGATTTAACCTTGACATGAGGGAACAGGAACCCCACTTTAAATGCTATGTAAATTTGCATGTGTGTGGTGTATAGGTGAGGTGACGAGTATCTATGCACCACTAAATTATTGTTGAACATGGTCCCTTCTCGGTTTCTAATTTTTTACTTCCGGGCTTAATTGTTTCATGATCATTGAGGTTTATATGTCTATATGGATTCGTAAATTTATCGTTAAGTACTGCTTCAAGTATTTTGGAAGTGTCGGCTGTTCTTTTGGTTTTGTTATATTACATAAAGATTGAGCTGGATGTCAGTGTTACGATATGTGTATAAATTCCGGTTGGCTTCGTTGTGAAATGATAGTTGACGAAGTTATGAGTTTTACAGCTTCTGTTTACAATTGTTGATATAAAAATGTTGTGAAAGGCTTGGCCTGAATTGTGAAAGTTTTTATAAATAAACTGATATGATATGTCTGGTGGGAGCGGGTTGCACGCCGCAACAAGGAATGATAAGGGTGGACAGGTGGGATCGGGTTGCACGCCGCAACAGGAGAAATAAAGGTGATATATATAGGGAGGAGCAATAAGGGTGGACATGTGGGAGCGGGTTGCGCGCCGCAACAAGGAGTGATAAGAGTGAATATTTATGTTTTACTGATTTTCAAAAATAAGGATTTGGAAAACTGCGATTTTATTAAGAAGGTTTTCATACTCTTATTTTTATTGTGATCTAAATTGAAACTTGGAAACTTTGAGGAGTTGATTATAATTGATATATGAAAAGAGTTATCCGATTTATTTATTTTTATTTACTATTGCAAGGTACTGGTTATCGAGTTTATTATTATTGTTTATTTCTTGATTTATTATATATATTGTTCACAGGTTATATTGTTAATGCCCCGCCGTAGCCTCGTCACTACTTCGCTGAGGTTAGGCTCGGCAGTTACTCAGTACATGGGGTCGGTTTAATGATACTACCCTCTTTACTCTTTTTTGCAGGTACAGGTGCCGGCCAGAGTTAGGAGATTATAGTAGCTGCGCATTTTCGTTCGGAGACACGAGGTAGATCTGTTGGCATCCGCAGATTCCTGGAGTCTTCTCTTTACTTTATAGACACTGTTTTATTTCATTCGAAACAAACATATATACTTCTTTCAGCTATTATTTGTAGTATTCTTAGTAGTTCGTGAATTGTGACACCAGACTCTGGGGTAGTTTTATAGTTATATATTTAGTTTACGGGTCGACTTAATTATTGATCTTTATTAGTATTCATGAAGTTATTTAGTGGGAAATATTAGATTCGTATTTATTTTAAATTGTTCTATTATGTTTAAGTAACTTTAAAAGGAAATGGTTAGTAAATTTCTAACATCGGCTTGCCTAGCAAGTATTGTGTTAGGCGCCATCATGATCCCGTGGTTTGGAAATTTGGGTCGTGACAAGTTGGTATCAGAGAACTAGGTTGGATAGGATGACAATTCACGAACAAGCTTGATACAGTCTGAGGGATTGGTACGGAGACGTCTGTACTTATCTCACAGAGGCTATGAAGTTAGGAACAAACACAGTTGTTATTTCTACGCTGTCGTGCGATTCTTGGTATCTCAAATACTGATTGAACTCTTGTACTCTCTCGTAGATGGCGAGAACACGTGCTTCTTCTTCCGCTAACCAACAGTCCGGTCTTCCAGCAGCAGCAACTCCTATTAGGGGCAGAGGTCGAGGCAGGGGCAGGACTCAGCCTGTCACTCATACTGCAGCCCCAGTTGTGGAGCCCCATATTGAGATTGATGGGGGGCTCCAGCTCAGATCGTTCCAGCTGGACCAGCTCAGGTTCCAGATGGGTTTATTACTACCCCGATACTTCAGGATGATTTGGTCCGATTAATTGGTAAATAACCACATATTGCCCTTGTACTCACTTGTCACCTTACGTACATGGCTTTCACATAACACAAATAGCACAATAAACCGAAATCCTAAGGGATAGTTCCCCCACACAAAGTTAGACAAGATACTTACTCAAACAAGCTATATCAACCCACCAGTAAGCTTTCCCGCGAATATCCAACTCTAAACGGCACGAATCAAGCCAAAATAATTTAATACCATAAATACAAACCATAGGAAATTATTATGCGTAATAAAATTATAATCTTTAAAGGAAATCAAAAAGTCAACTCCAGGTTTGCATCTAGGAACCAACAAAATTTACCAAATACGAACACCCATTCCGATACGAGTCCAACCAATCCAAAATTATCCAATTCTGACCTCAAATAAACCTTCAAACCCTCAATCTATAGTGTAGGAAGTTTTCACAAATTACCCAATTCCTCCAACTCAACAATCCTTGAAAATCCCCTCCAAAAATTGACCAAAACCGAGCTCTCTAACTCAAAATATAGATAATGAAACAAAACCCTCGATTTCTCTATTTCTGCCAAGCGATTTATGCTTCTGCGGGAGATTGATCGCTTCTGCGGTAAAAATCTCGCACCTGCGAGCTTCACTAAAGTCCTGACCTTCCGCACCTGCGGAATCTGACATCGCACCTACGGAGGCGCACCTGCGCAAAACCCTCCACTTCTACGGAACTTGCAGACCAACACAGGGGTCACTTATGCGACGTCTTGGTCGCACCTGTGATCACGCTCTTGCGCCACCTTGTCTGCTTCTGCGGACTCGCAGATGCGAGGTCCATTTAGGGGTGTTCGTTGGTCGGTACGGTATGGTATTTAGATATTTCGGTTCGATATTTTTGGTATTCGATTTCTTAAAATGTTATACAATACCGTACCTAATTAAATTCGGTATGGTTCGGTTTTTCTCCTTTCGGTTTCGGTTTATTTAGTACGGTAACTTCGATTTATTCGGTATGAATACTAACTAGTGCGTAGAGTCATAGACTGTAATATTCTTAATTAAAGCACTCAAAAGTACAAAACTAAAAACGTTTGTTGACAAAAATTTTGTATAAAACCAGCAAATATCAACCTATAGAGAGAAAATTTTACATAAAGAAATAAATTTGGCCTTAGAAATGTCTTGTTACTTGTTTAGGGTTAGTTGATGAACTTATAAAATAAAGAAAAATAAATTTTTAGATATTTTATATTTATGTTATAATAATAATAATATGTGTATTGTGTAATATAATATATATTTCGATACGGTATCGGTATTTCAGTATTTTATTTCAAATATCAAATACCATACCTAATACCAAATTATTTTTAAAACTTAAACCAAATACCATACCGAATACCAAAATATCGAATACAAAATACCAAAATGTTTGGTTTCGGTATGGTAATTCGGTATTTACCAAATTATGCACATCCCTAGGTCAATTCACACCTGCCCTTCTTAGGAAGACTCCCACCTACTCCCACATGTGCACAAAATGGCTGCTTCTGCGACTCCGCACCTGCAGCCAAAACCTCGCAGGTGCAGCTACATTAGAACTGAAAACTAACAGCACTTTTCTAAGTCCAAAACTGAATCCGATTTCAATCTGAATCCGATTTCAATCTGAATCTTACCTAAGGCCCCCGAGACCCATCTAAACATAACAACAAATCCTAAAATATTATATAAACTCAGTAGAAGCCTCAAATCATTAACATCAAAATCACGAATCACATCCCCATTCAAGCTTAATGAAACTAATAAATTTCCGACTTCTGAAACTAATGTCGAATCATATCAAATCAACTCCGATTGACCTTACATTTTGCATAAAATCATAAATAACACAACAAGCCTATTCTCTCTCCTATATCCAAAATTCGAGCCCGATATCAATAAAGTCAACTCTTGGTCAAACCTTTTAACCTTCCAAACCTTCAACTTTCCGATTTTTGCCAATTCAAGCAAAAACAACCTGCGGACCTCCAAATCAATATCTGGACATACTCCTAAGTCCAAAATAACCATATGAATCTATCAGAACCATCAAAACTCTATTCTGGAGTCGTCTAGACAAAAGTCAAACATCGGTCAACTCTTTCAACTTAAGTTTCCAACCTTGGGACTAAATATCCCAATTCACTCTGAAACTCGCTCAAAAACCAAATCAACCACCCCGGCAAGTCATATCACCACAATTATATAGGGGAGGCAATAAATAGGAGATCGAGGTTAAAATACTCAAAATGATCGATCAGATCGTCAGTTTTGTTTTTGTCTTTATTTTGTATTTTGTATAATATTGGCATGACAAATGATGTTTTATAAAGTAAAATGATCATTGAGGATTCATCTAATTGATCCTTACTAAGTTGAGAATATGGTTTAGTTATTATTTTTTATGCAACTTTTTAAAAATTCTGACTAAATATTAAGTTGATAACTCCCAACCCATGAAATTCAAGTTTATAGAAGATTATGTCACGTCTCAAACTATCACCTAAATGTGACTGGCATCCAGTTAACACCATCCGCTAGGCGAATCAACTTCTACACTCTTAACCTTTTATATAAATACTAAGAAAAATACGTACAAGTCCAAATGCATTAAAAATTACTAAATACAAATTAATTAACCAACTATTACAATAACTTATTTATTAAATTTAATGAACACTCGAATAATAATTCTCTAACCTAAATTCCATATTAAGACCATGGAGCATCTAACAGAGCTGTATGAGTTTGATTGTTGGGCATGTAAACCCCAAGAGAGAAAAAGACATTAAATAGGTAAAGCTAAAAAATGACATCCAGGAATAATGTGGCGGCTCACCTCAGTAATAGAATCCGCCCACGTACTCTTCAGCCACTAATCTCGTCCTCAAAAATAGTATATGCATAGACATGCAGGTAAAGAGTGAGTTATACATAAATATAACTCAGTAAGATCTTTGACTTGCCACGTTGAATACCCCTGGAACAAGTGTTAGAAAATACAAATACACAATGAGCACAAATATAATATGTACAATAATTATTTCACAATATAATTGTTTATACTAATATTTCACATCATACACTTATAACTTTAACATAATTCACACTAAAGACTTGTCATAAACGGCAGTGAAGAAAATTAACCAAACACCCCGACGAGTCTACGACTGTATATACAATGCCCCAAATTTATCATGACGACATACACAATACCCAAAATATATACGGCAACGAAGAAATAATTTATAACGCTATATCATGAGGCTACACCACACCACAAATTACTTATTAAAATAAGCTTTTTTATAAAATAATATATATTTGCGGCTGGTCACAGACAGACCACTCATTCTACCAAGCACACGCTCATCTCAGTATATGGACCAGGCAGAAAAAACATACATTCAAAACGAATTTGCAAAAGCAGGCACCAAAGCTTAAAGTCTCGCCTACCTAGTCAAAAACAAGTCCAAACCTTGCGACGTCCACAACTCCCACCAAATAGCCTCTAATGACCTTAATCAATTGAATATATGAATTCTGTTTCTGGACAGGCATGTGTCTCATCACCTTCAATCTCAGTGCCTTGGCTACAGAGTAATCCCGGTCTTCTACTATCCTCAAAGTCTTGAATGGATTACTATAGTTGAGTACTTTTGACTTGTAAAAACCTAGTTCGATTTAAGTTCTCATAGCTTCCTTTAAAACCCCTTTTATTCCGCTACAGAGATGAAGAATCAACTATTTCGTTGTTGTTTCTTTCAGCATACTAGAATTTGCCAAACATGAAATGTCGTTTAGTCTGCTTACTACATCACGTTAAGCGAACCCAGCAATGCGAATTTCTATTCCCATAATCACGTACAATTGGAATGAAAGAAAAGCTCTTGCCGCTTTGTTGTATATCGAGATAGGACCAAGAAACTGCTATGTTTACATTGGCAAACCCTTGCCTCAGTTAAGCTTTGTCCCTACTTTGTTAAAATATTAATTATGGGCCTTTGACCATGGCTAAGGTTTTATGGGCTGATTACTGATTATAATACAATTTGATATTGTTTATACCCCAATTTCGTAAAAATTGCGCGGGCACCCTATTTGGTCGCCCCCATTTAACCTATACCCGCTTTTTTAAAAACTTTTAACTTGTACTCACTTTTTAAATAACTTCAGCTCCCCTTTCCCTCGCTGAGCTGAAGTTCACCAGTTAAGCTGAAGTCCGAAAAAAGCGATCAACAATTTGTGATCAAAATTAGTCTGTCAAAAAAAGCGATCAAAGTTGGTCGCTAAATTAGAGAAAATTATTAAATAATTATTCTAAATACATTAGCGACCAAGGTTGGTCGCTTTTTGGTCGATAATGTGATCAAAATGTTGACCGGACTGGTCAGACTTGCTTGGTCAAAGAAATATTAAAATTAGCGACCAACTTTGGTCGCTAATGTGGGACCCAGTTATAAAATTTTAATAATAATATTATTATTTAAACAAGTTTATAAAATAAAATAAATATCACTACTAAAAAATGGTTCTATTGGAACAGTTATTTAGTAACGGTTACAGAAGTGTTACAATAGAGTATTTTTGGGGACGGTTTTAATCATTCCAAAAGAGTGAAAAGGCTTTTGGTACACTTTTGAAGCAAATCCGTTCCAATAAGATAATAACCGTCACCATAAATAAATCTATGAGGACGGTTTAATAAGGCGATACAATAGGGATATTTATAGGAATGATTTTCTGAAATAAAATATTTATTGGGGCAGTTTATTTTTCCCTTCCTGATTTCCCTCCTACATATTTACTAAAAAAAAAGTAAAAATAAATAATGGCCCCACAAAAAAAAAAACTATACTAAAGTAAAATATAAACACTTTGTCTCTACAGATCCTAGACAAATCCGCCAAATTAAAGTTGTCCTCTTCCTAGTCTCGACGCCATCGACGAACCTTACTCCGCCATCGACGAACGGTTCTGCTTACTCCGACGAAGGAATTTCGACGAAGGACAACCATTTCGGCTAATATAAGGGAATCTCAAATGTAGATTTTCGGTATTTTTCCGTGTTCGTGGTTGTTCGCTTTCGCTATTGTTTCGCCGGAAAAGTGTTTCACTGCTTCGTCTGCTTTATTTCTCTGGTATGATTTCATCTAAACCCATTAATTTACTCTGTCCTTTGTTTGTATTATATGATTTCTAGTTTTTGATTTTATTTAAACTCGGAAAATTTTTGATTTCTAGTTTGTAAAACTGTAATTATCTAGTTAGTTGGAAAATAAGTTAAACTTTGTTTATGGTTTTTTGAGGTATTTTCAGTTGGAATTTTTGATTTGACTAACAGGATTTGAGCACCAAAATACATGGTTTGTCGTTTTATACTATCGGCAGACTATACGAGCATGGTGTTACATTAAGGGCTTTCTTACTATTTGTTGCTACTTGACTCTTCGTGTTATCGATCACATTTTTCTGTTAGTTTTATGTGTTGTTACTGTCTGCTCTGTTGCATTTGCCTAATTTTCATGAACTTCCACTCTACAAACCTGTTCATCAGTGTGAAGGCACTCTTAGTGCACTCAAATCCCAATGCCGCAACTAGTTGTGTCTGAAATACTAGTGGCTTTGGATGTTTCTCCCTAGCTAATACTGAGCTACTACTTTTTTCGTCCTCCTTGGCTGTAATACTATAACATATATATAACTTGTTATAGTATATGTTAGTGTGTGTATATATATCACACGCACACTTCGTGCTGCTTTAACTACATATATAGCATGTTATATTATATAATAATGTATTCATTATTTATATTATAACAGAGTTAATGAATTACATTCATTCATCACTAGGTTATAAGTCGATGAAACAATTATAACAGATTAATTGATATAGGTCAAGACGTTTTGTTTTAAATACTCAACGATGCATCTAAGTAGGTTATAAGTCGATGAATCAATTCACACACAAATATATTTGATGAAAAATTATATATACTAATTAGGATCTTGACAAGTCAATTAATCCCTAAAAGAACCCGACGTGGGGTTCTTTTAAGGATTGATAGACTTGTCAAGATTCTAATTAATATATATAATTTTTCATTAAATATACATGTGTGTCAGTTGAATCATCAACTTATAACCTACTATCTATGTAGTTATATGTAGTTAAAGCAGCACGAAGTGCGTGTGTTATATATATACACACACTAACATATACTATAACAAGTTATATATACGTTATAGTATTACAGTGAAGTGTATGTTAGTGTGTGTCTATNTGTTATAATTGATTCATCGACTTATAATCTAGTGATGAATGAATGTAATTCATTAACTCTGTTATAATACAAATAATGAATACTATTATATCAATTAATAGAATAATATTATATTGGTTTATCAATTCATTAATTATTCTTACGTAGTTATGTATATGATCGAACATCAATTACAATATAGTTTATGCATGTGTATGAAATTACTCATATACTTAAATATAACTTAAAAAATTACTTTACATAGATGCAATTATAATCTATTAAAAGTAATTACATAGTTAACAATTATTTATAATAATTTTAGTTAAATAAAATAAATATTTATAGCTAAAACTAATTTTTTTTATTGCTTATAATATTTTAAACCAAAACAGAAAAATAAATTTATTTATTTTTAAAATAGCGACCAAAGTTGGTCGCTTTTCCTAATTCCAGAGACAAAAACGGGTTTCCCCATTTCTCTTATTTCCTTCCCCAAAATTTCCCCAACTATCTCTTTCCCTCCCCTTCTCTATTTTACTCACCCAAATCCCATCCCCCACCCCGCACCACCACTGCCCCCCTTGCTCGCTCCCGCCTCGCCGTCCACTGCTCGCCGGCCACCACCACTGCCGCCCCTCTCTCTCTCCTTCTCCACCTAAGAAAACCAAGGTTAGAATTATAACCTTGATATTTGTTATTTCTAGTGTGTGTGTGTTACAATATTTGATGTATTGTAGTTTATTGTTTCAATTAGTGTTTCAATTCTTTGAACATTTTATTTTATTGAGGATTAGGGTTTAGGTCTTGTTCTAATTAGTTTGTTAATTAATTTTATTAACTAATTAGTTTAATTAGTGTTGAATTTAGTTTAGTTAGATTTGAATTATACTTTGTATTGTGTTGATAGTTTAGTTAGAATTTAGGGTTTAGGATATGAATTGAAATTTTTGGATATGAATTGGAATTTTAGTTTATGAATTGAAATTTTAGGATATGAATGGGACTTTTAGTTTATGTATTGTAATTTCAGTTTATGTATTGTAATTGTAGTTTATAAATTAGAATTTTTGGATATGAATTGAGCCTTTAGGATATGAATTGAACTTTTGTGGATATGAATTGAAATTTTAGGATATGAATTGAACCTTTAGGATATGAATTGAAATTTTTATATATGAATTGAAATTTTAGGATATGAATTGAACCTTTAGGATATGAATTGAACTTTTTTGGATATGAATTGAACTTTTAGGATATGAATTGAGCCTTTGGAACATGAATTGAACCTTTAGGATATGAATTGGACTTTTAGTTTATATATTGGAATTTTAGTTTATAAATTGAAATTTTAGGATATGAATTGAACTTTTAATTTATGAATTGAACCTTTTGGATATGAATTGAAATTTTTGGATACGAATTGGAATTTTAGTTTATTAATTTAAATTTTAGGATATGAATTGGACTTTGAGTTTATATATTGTAATTTTAGTTTTTAAATTGGAATTTTTGGATATGAATTGAGCCTTTAGGATATGAATTGAACCTTTAGGATATGAATTGAACTTTTGTGGATATGAATTGAAATTTTAGGATATGAATTGAACTTTTAGGATATGAATTGAAATTTTTGGATATGAATTGAACTTTTAGGATATGAGTTGAACTTTTAGGATATGGAATTAATTAACTAAAAAAATTTAGGATATGAATTAACTAAATTAATTTGTTCTTGTTTTATTTGTATAAATGGAACATCGTACTTGAACGTACAATAGGAATTATCCTAATCGGCGGGGATTGCGGGAGGATTTTGTAGAAGGGGTTGATGACTTCATTAGACATGCAATGGAACTTCCACCAAGAATAACTTAGATGCAGTACCTGGAAGAGTGGGTCTTCCATTGTTGTTCTCATTAGTGACAATGATGATGAGGAGACAATGGAATGTGTTTCAAATAATGATCGTGTCACGACCCAATTTACCCTCCGAAGGGTATCGTGACGGCACCTAGTATCTATGACTAGGTAAGCCTAGAATTTGTGGGAAATAACAAAATCAATAAAATAAAGACAGAAAGGATATCAAATAGATATAACGTAGCTGCTCGGCATATACAGTTTTACTTCCCAAAACCCGGAATGTCACCATAGTTACAAGCTCTTTAACAATTATGGCTCTATACAAGGAAACAATGGGAAAAATGTACAAGTCTTTCTATGCCTATGCTAGAGTAGAAGGGGACTCGTGGGATTCTGCGAACGCGGTAGAATTACCTCGCGGTCTCCTGAATACTGGCAGACAACTCCTAGCCACGATACTGAGTGCTGGTACCTGGATCTGCACATGGGGAAAACATGCGCAGGAAAGGGCGCGAGTACTCCACATTCGGTACTCCGTAAGTGCCAAGCCTAACCCCAATCAAGTAGTGACGAGGTCAGGTGGAGGCCCTACCGAGTTTGTAAAACAAGTCAATATATAATTTTTTTTTAAAACAGTGAAAGATAGACAAGCAATGATAAACAGGTTTAGCGGAAACGGAAAGATTTAATAACATAAAGAGAGCCCTCGGCTCAGCACAACATATATCTCAACAATAAATGTGCAATGCAGTACACAGGGAAAGCTCCTGGATCTCAGTCTGTAGTCCCAATTTAAATATGCTATGCAGTATAGGGGGAAAGCTCCCGGGTCTCTGTCCATAGTCCCAATTTAAATATGCATCTCAGTACAGGGGGAAAGCTCCCGGATCTCGGTCCGTAGTCCCAATTTAAATATGCCAAATAGAAGTATGTCAATTATGGCTTAAGTAAACAATCCAGGAAAAACAACAGGTAAGGATAGCGTAAAACTTCCTAAACATGAGACTGGTAGCAAATAAGAGGAATTCAAGTTAGAACAGGTAGGCATTCTTACACTTTGGTTATCTACTCAATTAAGATAGGAAACAGTAATATATGAATGAAAATGAGCGTTTTCATGGGATAAAAATAGTAGTTTAGCAACAATGACCCATGTACGGACTCGTCACCTCGCGTACATGGCGTCCACGGCGTCCACATAACAAAATCAGTATAAAAATGCCTAAGGGAAGATCCCCCAACACAGAATTAGGCAAGCCACTTACCTGGACTCCGCTAATCAACTCAATACCAAGCTCTTGCCACGAGTATCGGACTCCGGGTGGCCCAAATCTATTCAAATCGATTGCACGGTGTAAATATCATTTCAAGGGAGCAAGATAGCTAATTATTTATAAGCTAGAACGCGCATTTAGAAAATTCGCCCAAAAAGTCCACCGGGCCCACGTCTCGGAATTGGGTAAAATTTATATTTTCCGGACATCCATTCACTCACGAGTCTAACCGTATAAGAATCTCTCAAATCGGAGGTCAAATACCCAACCAAAACTCAATAATTCGGTCTATGAAGTTCATCCCATTTTCCCCATTATTTCGAAATTAAAGGTTGAATTTAAGATTGGAATCATGGAATATGATCTATAAGGGATAGAAATCAATTACCCAAGTTACCTAGGTGCGAAAGTCTTCAAAAATCGCCCTTCCCGAGCTCTCAAATTCGAAAATATGAAAATGGCATAAACCCTCGGATTTGGGGTTTTAATATTCTACCCAGGCATTTGCCTTACACGATCGCGTACAACGAGTCGCGATCGCGGAGGGTAATGAAGCACGCGCGTGGAAATCCTTCATGTCGATCGCGATTAAAGGTCTGCGATTGCGGACCTTCTGACCCTACAACAATGTGATCTGTCTGAGGCCACGCGACCGCATAGAGCAAAACACTACACCTCACCCAGCCTTAGGATACCTTTCGCGATCGCGATCCTAGATGTGCGATCGCGGAGACCAACTGACCAGAGCAATGCGATCGCGCCTGGACTTCTACGATCACGAAGCACATTTTCTGGCCACCCCCATCTAACACTACGCGATCGCGGACTGATTCACGCGATCGCAGAGAACACTTACCTGCTGCTGTAAAACCAGAAAAACCAGCAAAGGACTTGGCCAAATGATGCCCGGTTGGGCAACCCAAAACACACCCGAGGCCCCCGGGACCTCAACCAACCCTAATACCTCATTCAAACTTGGTCGAGCCTTAAAAACACATCTCATAACATCAAAATTATCAATTATGCATAGATTCAAGCCTAAGAACTTAGGAAAATTGTAGAATTCACATCCGACACCGAAACACATCTAAACTCATCCGAATGACCTCAAATTTTGCACACAAGTCATAAACTACATTACAGACCTGCTGTCGCTTTCGGAAATCCATTCCGAGTCCGATATAAAAATCTCACCTATCGGTCGAATTCACCGAATTTCTAACTTTTGCCAATTCAAGCCTAAATCCACAACCGACCTCAAAAAGTTCATTTCGAGTACGCTCCTAACCCCAAAATCACCCAACGAAGCTAACGAAGTCGACGAAATTCCATTTCGGATCCGTTGTCACACAACTCTAGCTACAACCAGATTTCTAAAGCTAAATTCCACATTTATGGACTATGTGTCCAAAATCATCCCGGATTTCATCACTCAACGCACCAACAGGTTCCAATAACATAAAAAGACATGGGAGAAGCGGTAAATAGGTGATTGGGGTGCAAATTCTTAAAACGACCGGCCGGGTCGTTACATCCTCCCACTCTTAAGAAAATCGTTCGTCCTCGAACGAGCATAGAAACATACGTGGAGCTGGGAAAAGATGAGGGTACTGACTCCGCATATCCTGCTCGGTCTCCCAAGTCGCCTCCTCGACTAGCTGACCCTTCCACTGAACCTTTATTGACGCAATATCCTTTGACTTGAGCTTTCTGACCTACCTATCCAATATAGCCACAGGCTCCTCAACATATGATAGATCCTTGTCCAATTGGATTGAGCTGAAATCCAAGACATGAGTCGGGTCACCGTGATACTTCCGGAGCATGGAGACGTGGAACACGGATGAACCCCTTCTAGGCTAGGAGGTAAGGCTAGCTCATAAGCAACCTCCCCAACATGTCGTAACACCTCAAAAGGGCCAATAAATCTCGGATTCGGCTTTCCTTTCTTCCCGAACATCATGATGCCCTTCATAGGCGATACCTGAAGCAAAACCCGATCACCAGCCATAAATGCCAAGTCCCAAACCTTCCGATCTGCATAGCTCTTCTGCCTGGACTAAGCTGTGCAAAGTCTCTCTTGAATCACCTTCACCTTGTCCAGGCATCCTTAACCAAGTCTGTACCCAACAATTGGGCCTCGCCCAGCTCAAACCATCCCACCGGAGACCTGCACCGCCTACCATACAATTCCTCATATGGCGCTATCTGAATGCTGGACTGGAAGCTGTTGTTGTAAGCAAACTCCGCCAGAGGCAAGAATCGATCCCATGACCCTCCAAAATCCATGACACAGGCACGGAGCATATCATCAAGAATCTGAATCGTGCACTCGGACTGCCCATCCATCTAAGGGTGACATGTTGTGCTCAACTCTACCCTGGTGCCTAACTCATGTTGAACGGCTCTCCAGAATCGTGAAGTGAACTGTGTACCTCTGTTTGAAATGATAGATAATGGAATATCGTGGAGCCGAACAATCTCTCTGATATAAATCTCATCCAACCTCTCCGATGAATGTGTAGTCAGTACAGGAATGAAATGGGCTGATTTGGTCAGCCGATCCACAATCACCCAAATAGCATCATGCTTCCTCAAAGTTCGAGGAAGTCCAACCACAAAGTCCATGGTGATCCGCTCCCACTTCCACTCTGGAAGCTCACTCTGCTGAAGTAACCCTGCTGGTCTCTGATGCTCACATTTGACCTGCTGACAGTTGAGACACTTGGCTACAAACTCTGCTATATCCTTCTTCATCCTTCGCCACCAATAGTGTTGTTCAGATCCTGGTATATCTTCGTGGTACCCGGATGGATGGAATACCGGGAACTATGGGCCTCCTCAAGAATCAACTCCCGAAGCCCATCTATGTTGGGCGCACAGATACGGCCCTGCATCCTCATCACCCCATCCTCTCCTATAGTCACATCTCTGGCATCACCCCGCCAGACTCTATCCTGGAGAACCAAAAGGTGGGGATCATCATACTGGCGCTCTCTGATACGGTCATGAAGAGAAGATCGAGTAACCACATAAGCTAATACCCGGCAAGGCTCAGAAAGATCCAATCTCACGAACTGACTGGCTAAGGACTGAACATCTAAGGCTAGAGGCCTCTCAACTGCATGAAGGTATGCCAAACTCCCCAAACTCTCCGCCCGGTGACTCAAGGCGTCGGCCACCACATTGGCGTTCCCCGGGTGGTATAATATAGTGATGTCATAGTCCTTTAGCAACTCTAACCACCTACGCTGGCGCAAATTTAGATCCTTCTGCCTGAATATGTGCTGCAAACTCCAGTGATCCATGAATATCTCACAGGGAACACCATATAAATAATGACGCCTTATCTTCAGGGCGTGAACAATCGCTGCCAACTCGATATCATGAACATGGTAGTTTTTCTCATGGACCTTCAACTGCCTGGACGCGTAGGCAATCACCCTACCGTCCTGCATCAACGCCTCTCCCAAGCCAATCCTCGAAGCATCATAATAAACTGTATAGGATCCGGAACCGGTAGGCAAAACCAACACAGGAGCTGTAGTCAGGGCTGTCTTGAGCTTCCGAATGCTCTCCTCACACTCCTCATTCCATATAAAAGATGCACCCTTTTGGGTCAGTCTGGTCATAGGCGCTGAAGTAGATGAAAATCCCTCCACAAAATGGCGATAATACCCAGCCAAACCGAGGAAACTGCGGATCTCAGTAGCTGAGGACGGTCTGGGCCAACTCTGAACCGCCTCCACCTTCTTAATATCTACTTTGATCCCATGCGAAGACACCACGTGGCCTAAGAATGCCACAGAATCAAGCCAAAATTCACACTCAGAAAACTTGGCATACAACTTCTTCTCCCTCAATGTCTGAAGCACGGTCCTCAAGTGCTGCTCATGGTCCTCCTGGGATCTAGAATATACCAGAATGTTATCAATGAACACAATGACAAAAGTATCAAGATAAGGCCAAAATATGCTGTGCATCAGGTGCATGAAGGCTGCTGGGGCGTTGGTCAGCCCGAATGACATAACGAGGAACTCATAGTGGCCATATCTGGTCCTGAAGGTAGTCTTCGAGATATCTGGTTCCCGAATCTTCAGCTGATGATAACCCGAACGTAGATAAATCTTGGAGAACACTCTAGCACCCTGTAACTGGTCAGATAGATCATCAATGCGAGGCAATGGGTATATGTTCATCACTGTCACCTTATTCAGCTGCTGGTAGTTAATACTCATACGCATCGAGCCATCCTTTTTCTTCACAAATAATACTGGAGCGCCCCAATGTGATACACTGGGCCTGATGAATCCCTTCTCAAGCAACTCCTGTAACTGCTCCTTCAACTCCTGCAACTTAAGAGGAGCCATGCGATAAGGAGGAATGGAAATGGGCTGGGTGCCCGGCAACAAGTCAATGCCGAAATCAATGTCTCTATCGGGTGGCATACTTGGAAGATCAGTTGGAAATACATCAGAATAGTCTCTGACAACTGGAACTAACTCCACTGTAGGGGTCTTAGAACTAAAATCTCTCACATAAGCCAAATATGCATCACACCCCTTCCCAACCATCCGCTGAGCCTTAAGAAAAGGAATGACTATGCGGGGAGTATACTCTAAGGAACCTCTCCACTGTAACCTCGGAGATCCTGGCATAGCCAGTGTCACGGTCTTGGCGTGACAATTAAGAATAGCATTATAGGGAGACAGCCAGTCCATACCCAATATAACATCGAAATCTACTATATTGAGTAGTAGCAAATCAGCTCTAGTCTCAAAACCATTGACTGTAATCAAACATGAACGATATATGCAGTCCACAACAAAAGAATCTCCCACCGGAGTAGAAACATAAATATGGGAACTCAAAGAGTCCCGGGCTATGCCTAAATGTGAAGAAAAATAGGAAGACACATATGAATATGTAGAGCCTGGGTCAAATAATACCGATGCATCCCTATGACAAACGGGAAAAATACCTGTAATGACTGAATCTGAAGCAATGGCCACGGACCGGGCCGGAAGAGAAGAGTACCTGGCCTGGCATCCCCCTCTAGGGCGACCTCGACCTCCCCGACCTCCACCTCGAGCTGTCTGAGGTGGTAGGGTAGCAGCTGGGACTGGAAGAATAGCTGGAGGACCTGATGGAAGGCGTAGAGCCTGACAAATCTGAGGGGGTGCACCCTGATAAGTCTGAGGTGGTGCGTCCCTCCTCACACTTGGGCAATCTCTGATCATATGATGAGGGTCACCACACTCAAAGCAACCCCTCGGAGGACGTGGCGGCCGCTGCTGACTCTGAACTGGCCTGCTGCGCTGACCAGTGATAGCACCTCGAGCAGGAGGCACCTGAGATACTGGTGGTGCATAATAAGGCTCTTGAGGTCTAGGAGGAGCTGGAATACTGCTGGCTACTGGAAGATCTGAATGAACAGGGCGACTCACAAAACCCGTACCATAACGTGCTGATGGTGCACGGGCTCCCAAAAAATGACCTGTCTCTCGAGACCTCTTGGCCTCTCTCTTCTCCCTGTCCCGCGCCAACATAGTCTCAATCCTCCGGGAAATACTCACGACCTGCGGGTAAGTAATATCGGTCTCCAGCTCTCTGGCCATGTTGGTCCGAATACTAGGGTGAAGTCTCTCAATAACGTGTCGAACCCTCTCTCTAACAGTGACAACCAAAGCTGGTGCATGGCGAGCCAAATCGCTGAAATGGACTGCATACTCTGACACAGTCATGGCACCCTGGCATAGATGCTCAAACTTTGCACGCCAAGCATCCCTGAAGCTCTGAGGGACAAACTCAAGTAAGAACATCTCGGAACTGAGCCCAAGTAAGTGAATCTGCCTCATCCGGGCTACTAAGCTCAAAAGCACGCCAACACTGATAAGCTGCTCCCTTCAATTGGAAAGCAGTGAAAGAAACCCCAGTCGTCTACACAATACCCATAGTGTGGAGAATGCGGTGACACCCCTCAAGAAAACCCAGGGCGCATCCGAAGCTAGTCCGCTGAACTCAGGTGGGTGGTACTTCCTGTACCTCTCAAGTCGGAGTTGCTCTGCCTCAGGAACAGCTATCCTAGTATCATACTGAGCTGGAGCTGCTGGGGGCATAGGAATATACTCTGGGACCTGCCCAATATGAACTCTCTGCTCAGGAGTATGGGCCGCGAGAGTCTTTGTCCCTCCTCCGGCCTGGGGATTAGCTGGAGCTATCGGGAGTAGACCCGCCTGAGACAGAGTACTAAAAGCACTCAAGAACTGGGCCAATGTCTCCTGGAGGTCTGGAGTAACAGTAGGGACCTCCTGTGCCCCTCCAACTGTAGCTGCTGGGGGCTCCTCTGCCTCTGCTCTGGCCGGTGCTCGAGCTGCACCACGTGCTCACCCCCTGCCCCGACCCCTACCTCTGGTGGCTCTGACTGGGGGCTCGTGTGCTTGGTCATCAGTACGTTCGGTACGGGTACGAACCATCTGCAAGCAAGAATAGAATAGAGTTTAAGAATTTGATGACAGTAACTAGCACGATAAGGAATTCCAAAGAATTTGATTGTTCTTAACAGTTACATAGCCTCCCGAAGATAGATACAGACGTCTCCAAATCGATTCGCGAGACTCTAATAAACCGGCTTGTGACTCCTATGAACCTAGACGCTCTGATACCAACTTGTCACGACCCAACTTACCATCCGAAGGGTATCGCGACGGCACCTAGTCTCTATGACTAGGTACGCCTAGAATTTGCAGAAAATAACAGAATCAATAAGATAAAGACAAAAATGATATCAAATAAATATAAAGTAGCTGCTCATCATATACAATTTTACTTCCCAAAACCCAAAATGTCACCATAGTCACAAGCTCTTTAACAATTATGGCTCTATACAAGGAAACAATGGAAAAAATGTACAAGTCTTTCTATGCCTATGCTAGAGTAGAAGGGGACTCGTGGGATTCTACGGATGCGGCAGAATTACCTCGCGGTCTCCTGGCTGCTGGTAGACAACACCTAGCCACGATACTGAGTGCTGGTACCTGGATCTGCACATGGGTAAAACATGCGCAGGAAAGGGCGTGGGTAATCCATTCGGTACTCCGTAAGTGCGAAGACTAACCCCAGTCAAGTAGTGACAAGGTCAGGTGGAGGATCTACCGAGTTTGTAAAACAAGTCAATATACAATTTTTTTTAAAACAATGAAAGATAGACAAGCAATGATAAACATGTTTAGCGGAAACGGAAAGATTTAATAACATAAAGAGAGCCCTCAGCTCAGCACATCATATATCTCAACAATAAATGTGCAATGCAGTACACGGGGAAAGCTCCCGGATCTCAGTCCGTAGTCCCAATTTAAATATGCTATGCAGTACAGGGGGAAAGCTGTCGAATCTCTGTCCGTAGTCCCAATTTAAATATGCATCTCAGTACTGGGAGAAAGCTCCCGGATCTCGGTCTGTAGTCCCAATTTAAATATGCCACACAGAAGTATGTCAATTATGGCTTAAGTAAACAATCCAGGAAAAACAACAAGTAAGGATAGCGTAAAACTACCTAAGCATGATGTGACTAGTAGCAAATAAGAGGAATTCAAGTCAGAACAGGTAGGCATGCTTACACTTAGGCTATCTACTCAATTAAGATAGGAAACAGTAATATATGAATGAAAATGAGCTTTTTCATGGGAGAAAAATAGGAGTTTAGCAACATTGACCCGTGTACGCACTCATCACCTCGCGTACACGGCGTCCACATAGCAAAATCAGTATAAAAATGCCTAAGGGAAGATCCCCTACACAGAATTAGGCAAGCCACTTACTTGGACTGCGCTAATCAACTCAATACCAAGCTCTTGCCACGAGTATCGGACTCCGGGTGGCCCATATCTATTCAAATCGATTGCACAGTGTAATTATCATTTCAAGGGAACAAGATAGCTAATTATTTATAAGCTAGAACGCGAATTTAGAAAATTCACCCAAAAAGTCCCCAGGGCCCACGTCTCGGAATCGGGTAAAATTTATATTTTCCGGACACCCATTCACTCACGAGTCTAACCGTATAAGAATCTCTCAAATCGGAGGTCAAATACCCAACCAATACTCAATAGTTCGGTGTATGAAGTTCATCCCATTTTTCCCATAATTTTCGATATTAAAGGTTGAATTTAAGATTGGAATCATGGAATATGATTATAAGGGATAGAAATCACTTACCTAAGTTACCCAGGTGCAAAAGTCTTCAAAAATCGCCCTTCCCGAGCTCCCAAATTCGAAAATATGAAAATGGCATAAACCCTCGGATTTGGGGTTTTAACATTCTTCCCAGGCATTTTCCTTACGCAATCGTGTACAATGAGTCGCGATCGCGGAGGGTAATGAAACACGCGCCTAGAAATCCTTCATCACGATCGCGATTAAAGGTCTGCGATCGCGGACCTTCTGACCCTACAGCAATGCGATTGCGTATGAGGCCACACGACCGCATAGAGCAAAACACTGCACCTCACCCAGCCTTAGGATACTTTACGCGATCGCGATCCTAGGCGTGCGATCGCGGAGACCAACTGACCAGAATAATGCGATCGCGGCTGGACTTCTGCGATCGCGAAACACAATTTCTGACCACCCCCATCTAACACTACGCAATCGCGGACTGATTCACGCGATCGCAGAGAACACTTACCTGCTGCCGTAAAACCAGAAAAACCAGCAAATGACTTAGGCCAAATATGCCCGTTTGGGCACCCGAAACATACCCTAGGCCCCCGAGACCTCAACAAAACCTACCAACCAACCCTAATACCTCATTCAAACTTGGTCGATCCTTAAAAAAATATCTCATAACATCAAAATCATCAATTATGCATAGATTCAAGCCTAAGAACTTAGGAAAATTCTAGAATTCACATTCGACGCCGAAACACGTATAAACTCATCTGAATGAACTCAAATTTTGCACACAGGTCATAAATGACATTACAGACCTGCTGTCTCTTTTGAAAATCCATTCCGAGTCCGATATCAAAATCTCACCTATCGGCCGAATTCATCGAATTTCTAACTTTCGCCAATTCAAGCCTAAATCCACAACCGACCTCGAAAACACATTCCGAGTACACTCCTAACCCCTAAGTCACACAACGGAGCTAACGGAGTCAATGCAATTTCATTCTAGATCTGTCTTCACACAACTCTAGCTACGGCCAGATTCTAAAGCTAAATTCCATATTTATGGACTATGTGTCCAAAATCACCCCGAATTTCATCACTCAATGCACCGACAGGTTCCAATAACATAAAAAGACATGGGAGAAGTGGTAAATAGGGGATTGGGGTGAAAATTCTTAAAATGACCGGCTGGTTCGTTACTGATGGTGTAGGAAGGAATTTAACATTTCCTAAGTAGATAAAAGAAGAGGTCATAGAGGAATTCTCTACTTCATTTTCCAAGAGAAAAAGAAGTTTAATTGAGAGTGACAAGGTTAATGGTAATGGAAAGCTGTCCGTTGCTCATGGCAGTTCCCATAAAACGGGGATCATAAGACTCTGTGATGACAAAGATGAAAGGAAGTTTTATTTTCAAATTTCTTCCAAGTCTGATCCGTACAAGCTTAATGGGATAAGTGATATTTCTTCAGATTCAGACAATGATTTGAGTGACAAAAGTATGGAAATTCTAATCAAAAGAATTAAAGGTAAAACGCTTCTCTAAAGAAGAGAAGTTTGGAGAAATTTGCTGCCTATAAAGTGCACATATCACGTTCATGCAGAGTTCAACATCCTTCTCTTCTAAGAAAAATGTTTTACCTTTAATTCTTTTGATTAGCATTTCCATACTTTTGTCACTCAAATCATTGTCTGAATCCGAAGAAATATCACCAATCCCATTAAGCTTGTATGGATCAGACTTGGAAGAAAGTTGAGAATAAAACTTCCTTTCGTCTTTGTCATCACAGAGTCTTATGATCCCATTTTTTGGGAACTTTCATGAGCAACGGACAACTTTCCATTACCATCAACCTTGTCACACTCAATTAAACTTCTTTTCCTCTTGGAAAATGAAGTAGAGAATTCCTCTATAACCTCTTCTTTTATCAACTTAGGAAATGTTAAATTCCTACCTACACCATCACTGTTTGAAACACATGCCATTGCCTTCTCATCATCATTATCGCTAATGAGAACAACAATTGATCAAAGACACACCCTGCCAGGTACTGTATCCAAGTTATTCTATGTATCCAAGTTCATCTCGAGTAATATTACTACGAGGATAATCACCAAAGCCACCAGACAACTTTATGATGCTAATGAAGCAAGATGAGCTATTCAATGAGACTCATATTGTAAAGAAGAAGAAAGAGACTGATCCAGAAAGGTGGGTCGAGGGCCGAGCCTCGACTGTACATGTAAGTTTTTTACTTTTCATTAAGTATTTTGATTTACTTTTATATAAAATTTGAAATACTAATTCAACGTAATTTTTCTTATAGGGTCGCTTCACAGCTGACGTGGAGGAATTCATACGCAGTCATTCACCTAATGAGTCAGGCGAGGAAATCCAACTTTCAGACGAGGATGCTGAAAGAACACTTAGTTTTATATACTTAGTTTTCCTTGAATACTTTTATATACTTTGAACTAGACAATAGAACCGGTTTTCGAATGGGCTTTAATAAGCTTTAACTTAGTTTGTTAGTTTAATGTGTTTCTATTGAACTTTACTTTGTTGGTTTTAATGTTGTTGTTGTTGTTGTTGTTGCTTGTAATAGGGAATTTGGTATGCTGGCGGGCGGTGTAGCTGCCAAAACAGGCAGTTTCTGCCAAAATTATACCCATAAAAGCGACCAACTATGGTCGCTTTTCTATTTTAAGAAAATATTTTATGGGCAATAGCGACCAAGGTTGGTCGCTAATTAACCCAGATTTCCTAAAAAGCGACCAACTTTGGTCGCTATTCTATTAAAAAAATTCTGGAAATTAGCGACCAATTTTGATCACTTATGTTTAAAAAAAATTAAAAAATTAATGAAATTAGCGACCAATTTTGGTCGCTTATGTTTAAAAAAATTAATTTTTTTTTAAAAAAAGCGACCAACTTTGGTCGCTATTTTTCAGATTTTAAAATATAATATTTGGTTTACAGACCAAAGTTGGTCTCTATATTTTGAATAATAATAAAAAAAAACGTAATTTAAATATAGAGACCAACTTTGGTCGCTAAAATTATATTATTAAAATATTAAAGCGACCAAAGTTGGTTGGTATATTGTTTACCCAGAATATTTGGTCCTTTTACCTTAGAGAACAAATAAGTGACCAACTTTGGTCCCTAAGGTAAAGGGACCAACAAAATAGCGACCAAGTCAGTTTGGACGATATTTGGTCGCTTTTTGGCTTGTAAGTTTGGTCATTTTTTATGGTCTCTTTTTTCCGTATTTCTAGTAGTGAAACAACCTAGTAAATCCAAACGACTCCATTACGACTACTTTTAAAGAAAAGCTAGTTGGAAATGAGGGAAGAATTAATATCTCCACTCACCCCCTATCTTCCCTCATTCTACCTATGTATATTCAAGAAGAAGAGGTTTTCCCTCACTCAAAAGAGGATCATGAAAATCTAACTATCTCCATTCCCATCACTTTTGAAGACAAGCAAAGAATATACCACCTACAAAAATACTCCCTAATAATAAACTACATGGAAAAAGAATCCTTCATCAAATTTTGAAACAAAAAATTCAAGAACTATGGAAAATTAAAGAAAATCGTCCTCTCATTGATTTGGGCAATGATTACTTCATTGTCAAACTACAAAATGAAGGAAACATGAACCTTATCCTCCAAGACGGTCTATGGTTTATCTATGGTTTCTTTTTATCAATCCAACGCTGGCAACCAAACTTCGTAGCCAAGAATGCAAAACAAATCCATACTACCATTTGGGTAAGACTACCCCAATTACCTACTGAATTCTATGATAGTCAAATATTACAAAAAGTTGGGGAAGCCATAGGAAGACTCCTAAAGGTAGACACATGTACATCTTCTTCCCTAAGAGGAAGGTATGCTAAACTTTGCATTGAATTTCCTATGGACGAACCAATAAGAAAATTCATCTTCATTGGAAGCCAGACAAAAATAACCACTCATACACTGAACATAGGCCGACAAGCCTATACAATCTTATACATACATGACATCTGTTACAAGCCTCTAAGGATACATAATTTTCATAAAGGTCGGGATAGAGTCCCGCCATATCAAACAATACACGTCTAAATCATACTAACCAAACAAGCAACTCCGAAGCAAATGGAGCTCACCAACATTTTCCGCTGAGCTAATAGCCTACTTGAAGGGCTCTCGGCCTTTCTATAGATACATGTGGGCATGAAACGCAGTGTCCCCAGGTAAAAGGGACGTCAGTAAAAATAATGTACCGAGTATTTAAGGAATGAAAATCAGTAAATAATAGACATGAGAGAAAATGGAGTAAAAGACTCGACATGTACGTCTACATAGCTCAGTGAATCAGTTCATTTTTATAATGTCATGCATATACGTATAAATGTCATACCATGCATAAGTATATGCGTTCATAATATCATCAAGCCTCAGAGGGCATCCCATCATATCATTTTGGCCACTGTGGGCAAATCATTAACGTATACCAGCTGATCAAGTGGTGGTGCATATATAACACCGTAATATTTTCCCCATATCCCATATAAATATAATATACATATAGATGCGTATATAACATCATCTGGTCATGGGTCAATGTACATGTATAAATGCATGAAATGCATAAGAAATACGTTAATAATATTTTCTCGGAATTCCATAAAAATCAATATACCTTTTCGGATAAACTTTATCAAATACGCATTTTTTCTGAGACCCATGAATAGAAGATATAATAATAATAATTCACATGGAGAATCAAGAATATATACACCCCTAGTATTTCTATGAATAGAATCATTTATGAAAGTTGCGTATTTTGCTCGTTTCATTTGTATTATTTGGATCATGCCAAAAAGAAAGAAGGGATAGCCTTAACATACCTGGGTCGATTCTCTTGACAACCCCTCTGACACCTGTTAATTGCAACAAAACACGTGACGGCGGATCGAAGTTGGGGAAAATCTGTATGATATTCTTTGAGAAAGATTGCACCGTACTCCCTTAGAATCGCAAATCTCACGCCATAAAATAAAAATGGTCTCTGTGCGAAATGTTTGAAGAAATACATTGCTATTGCAATCCATGAACTTTGCTAAAGCTCTTTGATGGGAAATGTTAGAGTTATACAATTCAAGCATTAGAATTATGGAAAAAGTGTAGTATAAAGTGATGAGTAGGCACCAACCCCTCTTAATTGTGACATCTTGCAAATTTGAATTCAAGATTCACTCAAGAATCACGTGGCAATTGTGACATCTTGCAAATTTGAATTCAAGAGTCACTCAAGAATCATGTGTTGCTGCCACGTGGGGAAAGTTTAGGCTTAGCCAACATTAGCCACTTAATTGCTTAACTAGTTTGTTAATGCCCCATTAACCAATAATTAATCAATTATCCACATAATTAGGAATTATCTCAATTTACTTAAAATACTACTTATTTTTAATACACTTTGCACACCTTTCTATTATTGTCATGTGGTACCTTGTATGGTACTAGTCCATAAATACCGGATATTTAGCTCGGGCCGTATTTTATCCCACAATGTCAAACTTCGATGAAATTTATTTTCTTCAATTCTCTTACCCTCTCACCTTCACGAATTTACTCATCACTTGTTTGAAATAGCACTATGCTTATAATCTCAAAATAATCTCATTCCCGAACTTACATCGATTAACTTACGACGAAACTTTAACGTACGAAAAATACGGGATGTAACATCTCATTTCCGAGCTTATATCAATTTACTTATCGCGTACTTCCATGCATGAAAACATGGGGTGGAACAAAATGCGATGAATATCTGACGCCCAGTGAAAAACATACCAAATACAAGATTTTGCCCATTCTTTCAAAAATTCAAATCTAGAAAACCTTTGAGGCGATTTTCCCAAGAGTTTTTCTTCCTCAATTTGTCGGCAAGTGATTCTAACCTACTTCTTTCAATTACCCATTACATTTTATAAGATTTTCACCTAAAATCTAGGATTTGTCATGGTAGAAATTGAGGGTTTGGGTAGAATTAGGGATTTTTGTAAAATTAAAATTTAGACCTCAAATTGAGGTCGGATTTCGAAACAAATTACATGCAGGGCTCGGGGGTGAATGGGTAATCAGGTTTTGGTCCTAATTTCGGATTTTGAACAAGCAGGCCCACGATTGGTTTTTGAGTTTTTGGGAGAAAGTTTGGAAATTCTAAATTTATGCATTGTAATTGATTAATTTAGCAATATTGATGTTATTGAGACAATTGTGGTTAGATACGAGTGGTTTGGAGGCGGATTCTAGGGGAAAGGCCCTCAATAGAGCTCTGAATTGACTGCGGAGTGAGGTAAGTGTTGAGTTTAACCTTAACTTGAGGGAATTAGGAACCCTCTAACTATGTGATATGTGAATTTCATGTGTTGAGGCGTATATGCAAGGTGATGAGTGCTTATACACCGCCGAATAACTTGTTTTCCCTGATTTTTCGCTTTTTCCTTAATTATCCCCTTCCCTACCTTAAATTATATGTCTAAATGCCTTCCATGCTTATTTTCTACCTGTTAATCAGTGTTTACTTATGTTAAGAACGTTAGATCCTTTCATAATTTTATGATTCGCTGCCACTTGCCTTAACTGACTTACTTCCATATTCTAATTGTCATTTACCAGACTTGACTTGTTGTGTAGTATTACCGATGTGAATTGCCATGTTGTACAAGGTTTCCTTTTTGGTTCGGCTTGGTATTTATTGATTGTAAAGGTTCTTGCGATTTGAATTATTGATTTGAATGTGCACATTGAGTATTTGATACAGAAATGGAAGAATCGAGTTGCACGCCGCAACATGTGAGATAAGGGTGGATTGATATGGTGGAATAAGGGTGAATTCCTACTGATACAGTGTGATCGGGTTGCATGCTGCAATAGTTAGAATAAGGGTGGATTGATATGGTGAAATAAGGGTGAATTATGATACTTATATTGTTATATGGTAAGATCGGGTTGCGCGCAACAACATATATATATTATTTATTGTTATTGATGTAGTTACAGTGAAATAAAGGAGGATTCTGTGTTGTACAATGGGAGTGGGTTGCGCACTGCAACATATATTTGTTGTGGTTATGGTAAAATAAGGGAGGATTTTGTGTTGTATAGTGGGATCGGGTTACGCGCCGCAACAACCTATATGTTTCTATTTCCTTGAGTTGTGTTGGTTTCCGGTATTTTCATTTGAAACTCTAAGGATTGGTATTTCTGATCGACACGGGCTTATTTCTTGAGGTTGTACCTATTATTTTTAGTTGACTGTCTTATTTCATTCCATATTTTCTTTTTTGTCTTTATTATATTGTCACGACCCAAATTCCCAACCTTAGGGATCGTGATGGCGCCTAACACCACACTTGCTATGCAAGCCAATGTTAGAATTCTATTAGCTATTTTTCTTGGATATTTAATTAAACACAATGAGACAATTTAAAGTAAATTAAATCTAATGATTTCCAACTAATAACTTCATATATAAGAAATGATAAATGAATAAATAAACCAAGCCACGAATAAAATATATAAATAACTCTAAGACTACCCAGGGTCTGGTGTCACAATTCACGAACTTCTAAGAATACTACAAATAATGGGTTGAACGAAATAATATATTTGTTTTGGGTTAAATAAAACAGTCTCTATAAAACTAGGAGAAGACTCCAGGAATCTGCGAACGCCGGCAGATATACCTCGTGCCTCCAAATGATGAATGACCGCTACTAAAGTCTATAACGCTGGAAGGTACCTGGATCTGCACAAAAGAGTGCAAAGTGTAGTATGAGTACAACATACCCCATGTACTAGTAATTGCGAGCCTAACCTCGCGAAGTAGTGACGAGGCTACGGCGGGGCATTAACAATATAACCTGTGAACAATATAAAATAAAGCAAGAAGGAAATTCTAAAACAAACAAACAATAACTGTAGCAACAAATAAAATAACTCAGCCACCTTTTCCAGCTCTCATCTATAACCAATTCTCACATAAGTTTCCAAATTTCCAATCTTTGACTTCAAAGAGTAGTGCAAAATGTGAGAAATAGTAGAGTAAAACAGTAAGCTTTAAAATCCTTATTTTTTTTTAAATCAGTAAAATATAAGTGTCCTCCCATATTGCTTCTTGTTGCGGCGTGCAACCCGCTCCCACCTGTCTACCTTTATTGCTGCTCCCTATATATATATCACCCTTATTGCTCCTGTTGCGGCATGCAACCCGATCCCACCTGTCCACCCTTATTAATCCTTGTTGCGGCGTGCAACCCGCTCCCACCAGATATATCATATCACTTTATTTATAAAGAATTTCACAATTCAGGCCAAGCATTTCACAATAATTTTATCTCAATAATTATAGACAAGAAACTGTATTTTCTCATAAACTTCACCAATATCATCTCAAAATGAAACCAACAGGAATATGAACATCTCGTAAAACAATATCAACCCGCTCAACCTTTATATACTACAAAGAAACCAAGGAAACAACCAACACTTTCCAAAATAATGGAAACAAGACTTAACAACAAGTTAACCAAGTCAAGTAGTCATAGAAACATCAATGAGCATAAAACAATTAAGCCATGAAGCAAATAAATGGGAAACGGGGAAGGAATCATGCGTAATAGAAAATTTAGTGGTGTATAGATACTTGTCACCTCACCTATACACCACACACATTCAAATTCACATAGCAATTAAGTTGGCGATTCCTATTCCCTCAAGTCAAGGTTAAACCAAGCACTTACCTCAAATTCGCAGGCCACTCACTGCTCAATTATAGCTTTTTCTTTAGAGTCTTGCTCTAACTCGCTCGAATATAATCATAATCAAATTAATACCATCAACATAGACTAACGAATCGAATGTCACAACAAAAACTACAAAATATGCCAAAAATCCGAAATCGGCCAAAATTCGACCCTCGGGCCCACATCTTGAAATCAGTCAAAAATGGAAGAAGCAAAACCCTCGTCCTCTCCCGAGTCTAATCATATAAAATTTATCAAAATCGAACTCTATTTGGTCCCTCAAATCCTTACCTAAAACTCTCCAAAACTCATGTCCTAACTCCCTTAATTTCACTTTAAAATCATCAATCAAATCCCAAAAATGAAGATGGATTCGTGAAACATAACCAAAAATGATTAAGAACACTTACCCGAATCCCTATGGCAAAAATCGCCTCCAAAATCCCTCAAATCCGAGCTCCCCAACTCAAAATATGACCGAATGAACAAACTCTTGTTTTATATATTTTTCTGCCAGCTATTCTGCCTCGTTTCTCATACCAAATGATCCTGAAACTCACTTTTTATGCTTCCAATAGATTCCTTGTGAAATTCTAGTCAAGTTAGGCTTTTGAATCACCCAATTTGACCTTATAATGAAGGAGATATGTAGGTTTTAATATTTGTAAATAGTGCAGATTTTTAAATACGCCGTCAGTGGCAATTTCATATTAATCTGAAAAATCTGGAAACCTTAGTAAAATGACCATAAAATCCTCATAGGATGTCCAAATTCGATGATTCTTTTTGCTACGTGTCGGTAATGACGATACATGTCTAATACTTCAACCAAAGCAGAAACCAACACTTATTTGTTTAATATGATATCATTTATACTTGAAGAAACGACGTCGAAAATAAGAAAAATGAGCACAACACAACCCAAACTAATCTGAAACTCACTCGAGTCCCTCGAAACCTCAACCAATAATTCAAATAAGTCATATATCACGACTCGAACTTAGTTGAACCTCCAAAACACTCAAGACAACACCAAAACACCAAATGAACCTCAGATTCAAGCTTAAGAACTTCTAAACTTCCAAAATTTGCTAACGACGTCGAAACTTACCAAAACACGCTTGAATGACCTCAAATTTTGCAGACACATCACAAATGACACTACAAACCTACTCCAACTTCCGGAATTCCATTCCGACCATGATATCTAATTTTTCACTATCGACCAAAATCGCCAAATTCCTAACTTTCGCCAATTCAAGCCTAGAACAGAGTCTTAGTTCATAAAATGACCCCGTGGTTAATCACAATCTCCACCTCTAAAACAAACATTCTGTCACGCCCCAAAACCAAGGGACGAGACCGGCTATAATGACCCGACCAGTCGTTTCGCGTTATCGGACCCTGTTCCCCTAAATGAAACTTCTCATAGCGGCTTATTGTGATTTATGAATTGCGGGGGCGGGTGGTCTGGGATTCAGAAGTGTTTAGAGAAATATTGGAAGACTTGGTTCCTTAAGGTTGGCCTTTAAGGCCAAGTTTGACTTCGGTCAATATTTTGGGTAAACAACCTCAGAATCAAGTTTCGTCAATTCCGGTAGCTTCCTATGATGATTTCGGATCTGGGCGTATGTTCGGAATGGGTTTCTGATGACCCGGGAGCGTTTCGGCACCCAATATTGAAGTAAGAAGTTCCTTAAGTTCCTACTCTGGTTTGGGATGTGTTTTTGTGTTATCAAGGCCCGAACAGAATTCCAAGACCGGAAATAGTTTGGTTATGTCATTTATGACTTGCCTGAAAAATTTGGTGTCATTCCGAGTAGTATAGGTCGGTTCGGCGCGTTGTTAGCAAAGTCAAGAAAACTTAAAGTTCTTAAGTTTGGTTCTAGAGGTTTTGGGGTTTGATTTTGAGTTTTAGTATTGTTTTGGGTATTCCAGAGGCTCGAGCGAGTCCGTATTATAATTTGGGACTTGTTGGTATATTTGGACGGGGGCTCGGGTGGGCCCAGGTGCCTCCCGGACCCACACGAGGCCAAAAACTAGCTGAAATAGTTGCTGGTGCACCTGCTCTGGTGTTGACCACAGGTGCGGTTGCCCAGTCGCAGGTGCGGCCCCCAGCGGGCAGTCCATTTCTCGCAGGTGCGAACAAAGTTTCGCAGGAGCGGAGTCGCAGGTGCGGGCCCAGGCTCCCTCGTTCATTTCTGCAGGTGCAAGCCTTTGCTCGCAGGTGCGAGACCGCAGGTGCGGTCCTTAAGCCGTAGGTGCAGAAACATTGTCAGACAATGTGTTTCTTAAATACGGTATTCCTCATTGTTTTCTTCACTCTTTCATCCATTAAACACTTTGAGAGCTTGGGAAGAAGGCTCCACGACCCAACCCCTAGAAGATAAGTAAATTTCATCTCAAGACTTGTTAACGCATGAATTCCTTGTTGAGTTTAATCACCTAATTAGTGAAACATCAAGAATTGGGTAGTAACCTAGGGCTTTCAATAATTTGAGAATTTACCCGTGAATTAGTTATGAAATGAAGTAAAAATCATATATTAATGATCCTTAGGCTATGGGTGAGTGTTTCCTTCGAGAATCTTTTGAATCCGAGCATGCCGGCCCGGGGTTGGATTTTAGAATTTCTTCAAGAATGATGGATTTACTAAAGGAGTAGGAGAATTTCCGTACTTTGAGCATAAATTATTGTATTTGTATAACATTTGGCTAGTTTCGAGTCCTCGGGTGTAGAGTTCAGAGTTTCGGGCGTGTGCTTCGTCTAGGGAGTAGATTTTTCACGAGGTGAGTCTCCTTTCTAACCTTGTAAGGGGGAACTGTCCCCCTAGGTGATTTAAATGCTATATGTGATAATTGTGGGGGCTACGTACGTACGAAGTGACGAGAGTCCGTACGTAGCGGCTATTATTGTTATGTCCGGATAGTTAGGCTTACACCATGTTTTATGTGTTCCTTGAAATGAATTATATGCTTAGTGAATTAATGTTACATGCATCTTGTTCCCTGAGATCATGGAATTAAAGAGATTTTTAGGATTTGAACACGAAGGGTAATTCATAAAGAACAAATGAGTGGATTGTGTGTGCATGTGACCGCTTCACAATTTACATTCCGCGAGTGGAGTGTTATTCCCCCCACTCTCATGGGAGCGGCCGTACGTCACGTCGAGACTGAAATATATATATTATGGTTCGGGTCGTTCGACCCTCGGCAGGCACATATATGATCATTATGATGGCTCAGACCGGTTGTCCTTATCCTGTATGCGCATGTTAAATTGTTAAGAATTCTTTTATGGATTTTGAGTGTTCAGATATATATACTTTTAAAGCAAAGAAAAGAATCATGAAGTGGAAATTGCATATTTACCTCCAGTATTTATTTGAATTACTGTTATTTTAAATGCTTATTGCATTTATCATCCTTGTATGTCCATTACTTATATTATATATTACTAATAATTTATTGGACCTTAGTGAGTGTCAAGTCGACCTCTTGTCACTACCTATTCGAGGTTAGGCGGGATACTCACTGGGTACATATTTGTTTATGTACTCATGCTGCACTTCTGTACTTAATTGTACAGGTTCTGAGGCTGGTGCATCTGGTTATCAGACCGAAGCTTGACTCAGATCTTAGTTGGACCCGACTTCATGGTGAGCTGCTTCTCCTGACGATCCTCGGCAGCACCATGGAGTTTTCTTTTGATTATTTCCCATCTAATTCTTTCAGACAATGGGATTGTATAATATTTTTTGTATATTCTGTTAGTATGCCCGTAGGACTTGCGACACTAGTTCCTGGCACACACATAGTTGTTATTTTGGATTTGCGGGTCTGTATATGTATATATTGGCTCATTCCTCTTCATGACTGTTTTGATTAAAACTTTCTATTTATCCTTGTCGAATCATGTTTTAAGTTTTAAAAAAAACTACTAATAAGAAGGAACCTTTAGTAAATTGAGAGTTGGCTTGCCTGACCCTGCTTTTGGGCGCCATCACGACCTCATTTAGGATTTTGGGTCGTGACACCGGTGCCCAACCGGATGAACCAGGTCAAACGGACCTGGATTGCCTTTTCTACCCAACGCATTTCCTTGTGTTCATAATGTACATTTTATAAGTGAAACAGAAAAATAAAATCAGGCATGCGTTTACAACATAAATCCCTTTCTTCTTTTAACATTTTCAACATTAGATCTTACCAAAACATAAATACTAAGTACGACATTCCCGATACGGAACCACGATTACGAGTAAGTATAACAACTACCCAAAATATGTGTACAAACAACATAGTGTCTATGAAGCCTCTAAGAGTGCGGAGAAGAATACATAGACTTGCCGGTAACAAGGCCCCGACTATAACTCAAAAGGAATGACATAAACAAAATGAGTCAACATGATTTTCACACAGATCCGAGAGGAAGTGGGGCTTACCAAGACTACTGAAGAGATGGAAGGAAAGGCACCACTATCAGCGATCAGAGCTACCTGCTATAGAACCACCTACATCCATTTAAAAGATGCAGCGCCCCCGGCAAAAGGGATGTTAGTACCATTGAATAGCACTAGTATGTATGAAAAAACCTACTCTAGATAGGATAAACATCAACAGTCAAAACAAACAGAGGCATCATACAACAATACACCGAGGAAAGGAAAAACACAAACAAGAGTTACCACATTCCTCATCCCGTTTTTACATCTTTTGGTTAATGTACTTTTAAGTTCATCTTGTTATTATTATTACTGATCCACCGTGTCGTTGTCACATGGAGTCTGATCTCTTCCCGATTGGCTAAGCCATCCTAGGTGAAGTCCGAATTTCAATCACATATAACCATCGTGGCTTATTCTCACAGAGTCCGATCTCTGCCCGAATCGGCTAGGATAACACCATGGCTTGTGCACAACACATGGAGTTCAATCTATGCCCGATAGGCTAGGCCATCTCAAATGTAAATAGTGAGGACAATAATCATCATCAAATCATAATCAGATCACAATATCAAGTCATCCATGTGTACGGCATGGAGTCCGATCCTAGCCAGATCGGATAGGCCTTCTCACCCCTAGGACATTCTCCCGGTACAATTATGGGTGTTTTAGATCACTTACATCATTTTTAACCTTTTTGACCCCCAACACATATTATTCTTTGATTCGTATTTCATATCATTGCCGCGCCCCCCTTTTCCCCAAGCGCTCATTTCGGGGCCGGTTGAAAGGATTTATGATATTGGTTAAGGCAACTCATTCCTTTTGGGAAAGGGATTTGCATATTTTGAAGAGTCGCCACCTAACGATTTTAACGGTGCGTTAGGGTACATAAGGGTTTCAATTACAACTATGTTACTAACCAGAGATTGGGTAAGGGCTTGAAATTATCCTAAGGGGAAGGTGTTAAGCACCCCTCAGGATCCAAACGTGTGGTTCCCGGCCAAATGGTTTCATGAATTTGTACAATTAGCAAATAACAAGTAAGGGGGCTCAAGTAAGAGGGGATTTCAAATATTAAACAAGCAAGTGTTAGGGAAAACAGTTATAAAAAACTATTCAAGTTTTTTTTTTTTTGAAAAGAGTTACAATATAACATTCAAGGAGAGGTATCCTAGGTTTGAAATAATATGGATCACATCAATGCAATACCCGGTATGGCACTCCTCCAAGAGGGGCTACACGTGGTATTAGTGCATCGGTCATCATATCCACATTCTACCCTTTCCCACCCCGTGGAGGTAATTAAAGCGCGTGTTAGTCACGAACTCTATTATATGCTATTACCCGTCCCATCCTATCAGTCCTGGAGGAGACCGGGACTACTATCCTAGAAGGGAGGTACTAGGCTGACCCTCAGGTTTAAAGGTATAGAGTCTAAAGCAACAAACAAAACATTTGGGACTGTAATGAATGGGAAGCATATAGGAGCACATAAGAGGCTCAAATTTTCATCCACAGGTTATGCATGTAATTAGCATGACTCAAACACATGTAAGTGCAGTATTTAAATTAAGAACCTAATACATGGTATCTAAGTGTGTCTAGAATGCAGTAGAGAAGCAGATTTGTTGCATAATTCAAAGAGGGAATCCTAGACAGTCTTGCCTACTAATTTTAAACCCATTGATGGTTAAGCAGAACATATGAAGAAGTACATTTCCAGTTTTAATAAACTTAGCACCTAGGCGTATCGGTTTTTAGAACTATTTAGAGGAAGCTGTTTGACATGCAGTTCTAGATGTTCAGATTTCAGAAAAATATTACCAAGACGTGCAGGTTTATTTTTATCAGTAACTAAGCTAGAGATGCCAAAGAGGATATAACTGCAATCCTAAAGGCATGATATCTAATGCACAGAAAATCCAGAATGATGTACATGTAGAGCCTAAACAGGATATTGTAAATGAATAAATACTTCAGTGTTTGAACATGCTTTCAGATTTTGTAAAAGATAAAAATGACCTATTTATTGGCGTATTTATCCTAAAAAGGGTATCTAAGTGTACATGGCAGTGCATAGCGTAGTGTAAAAATAACAGTTATTAACATGTTTTAACACAAGATTTTCTAAGTGTAAGAGGATGAATATGCTGGAACAGTGTATATAAGACCTAAAGAGCATGATTTCTAATGCAAGAGCAACAGTTGTTGGGTTAGTATTGTTACTTAGCCTAGAAACATGATTTCTAAGTGATAATCAAGGCCAAATGAGATGCTGAAGCAGTAAACCTTAGAACATGATATCTATGACATGCTTGGAATGCATTGAGCCCTAAGCATGGATTCTAATGCAAACATAGGAAAAATAAACCTAAGGAATGATTTCTACCCCATTGATATAGATAACCTATATAGCTACCCTCCCCTTTTCATTATCCATCCCCAAATATTCGTTTACAGATTATTATAGGCCAGGAATCATGAATTACATAACCAAAGAGAAAATAAGAAGTTATTTCTATAGGTAGCCTTTACTTAGGCCCAAATCTTGCAAACCTCACCGCCATACGGTGGTTTAAAGACTTTTCACAGTCCGGGTGTGTCAAAATTCCATAAGGACCTCAAGGGCTCCCGGACCCAGACTAGGTAACCAAGAATGGAACAATGTGCAGTGTAGAATTACCAGCCTCAGTGTGTCAGAGTTCAGAGGGAACTCAAGAGGTTCCCAAAGCAGTGCTCACACTGAGGGGGTGGAACCTAAGGGTCTAGGAATGAAGTGAAGTGCAAGAGATGAGTTTGAAAAGGTTTTGACAGAAATAGAGAGGACTTAGTTCAAAAACATTTTATAAACAAGAGAGTTTGTTTAATAAAAAAATAGCTTTTGAAAAGAGAGCAAAGTAATAGGAAATAGTCCAAACACATCAGCCAAAAATGGGTTCATACACAGCCACAACACACAGAACCAAAGCAGGTTCAACAAACACAAACAAGGATAATAGGGTTTGGGGACACATAAGGTGCATGGGTAAACACATAGTTGCAGGAGCATTTAAATACAGAATCAGCTACGTGCTAAAAGGGGATTAAGGAACTTAAGAACCAACACAGAATCATGTAACTCAAAGTACAGGTTTCCTTGTCGAAGACAAGTTCATACTAAACTAGTTAAGCATACCAAGGAACCAGGTTGCAGTAAGACATGCTATAGAAAAGAGGATAACCTTTCATGAACATGCTGATTCTAAAAAAGAGGGGGAGACATATTCAGAATCATACAGATAGAGAATGCAAGGTAGACATATTAGTGGCAAGTTGAACATGAAAACCATAAGTAGAAACACACTAGAAACATGATGAACTGAAGTAAATAAAGTACCATATTGTTTTTGGAACTTTAAATCAAAATCAGGACAAACCAGTATGGAAGAGAGAAAACACAAAGTAGAGAATAAGCAAACATCACAACTAGTCTTGGCTTTCAGCCGACTAGTAACATCAGACAATCAATGAGAACAAATAGAAGGTATGTGTGTGAGCAAGAGAGAGTAGAACAGAATATGTGTTCGTCTCTTTGCTAATGAATGAATAGAGTATATATAGTTTTGAAAAGAAGGCAGATGAATAAGGTAAAAATAATAGTTCAACAGTAATTATAGAAATAATCATCAATTAGAATCAATTAATGCCCGAACTCCCTTTAATTAGGGAGTCTCAATTCAAACGGACACAAATTGTGCTAAACAAGGAAAAGAATCAATCAGAAACTGATTTTTACCGTAATAGGAGTAGTAAAAGTATATGGCATGCAATTAGGACTAACTACATAATACACAATTAAGGAAAATGTATATTAAATAGTTGACAACATATTTATGCATATAGAAATAGGCAGAGTACAGTTTAATTCTGGACATTAGTCAAGAGAATTTCGAATGAGATTCAAAATCATAGAACCAGTATCAATTAAGGAGAGTATCACACAAGTAAGGAAATAATTTGAAAATTAGTAAAGCAGTATCATTCAAAGGGAAATATCCCAGTTTTGAGGGAAATCAAAATCAGTAAAGGACATAGAGTAAAAAATTAATAAAGCTTTAATCAAATAATATTGGAATAACATATGTTAAGCAAGAATCAGAAAACCCTAGGTAAAGTAAGAATCACACAAAGTCGGGGATTCAAACTAGAGCATAGTATATATCAAAACGGACATAGTATATACAAGAATCTGAAACCCTAACAAGGCAGATAGGGTAAAAAGAAAATCACAAGAAGCACATATTGTTTCATAAGAAACAAGCACACATAAAGATTGAACGAACATATTATCAGAGACGACCTAAAATTAGGGATTTTTCGCATAATAAGTCAGATAGCAAGAAAAACATAAGAGAATCGTTCAAACATAGTAGAAAGTACTTAAAATCAGGAGAAGAACCGTTTTTGAAAAAGGGTTAAGAAACCCTAGTTTTGAAAAAGGGTTAAGAAACCCTAGTTTTGAAAGTGAAGAAATCATTTAAGAACAAAGAGATTTCTTTGAAGAAAACATGTAAAAACCTATAATATTCATAGATCTATTACAGATCTAAAGAGCCGGAAGGTTCAGAGTCTAGGGTTTCCAAAAAAAAACCCGAAAAAGAGGAAGAAAACTCAGAGATATTACCGGTCTTTGGCCGGAAAAGGGTAGATCTTTCTCGACCAACCATAGATGGCCAAAAAATGGCATGAGACCGGAGAGATGAGTGGAACCGCCTCTGGTTCACCCGAGAGCCTCGAACAGTGACACAAGTGCAAAGGATGGAGCCATAGGGCTGGCAAGAGGTGAGACCTTCATGGTTTCCGGGGAGGAAGTGGCCGGAGAAGGGAGGACAAGGGCCCAGTAGACGACGAGCTTAGAGAGAAGGGAGAGAACTTAGAGAGACGGCTGAGAAAAATGAGAGGGGGAAATGAGACGGGGGAGGGTAGTCTTTAGGTCTTAATTTGGTAAGGTCGAATCTGGACCGTTGATTTGAATTAATCAACGGTTCAGATTAATAGGTGCTTGGGCCAGGTAGGATTTTAGGCCTGGGCTGGGTAATTGGGCTGATTAAATTGGGTAGGGGCCCAGGTGAAATTAGGCTAGAATTGAAATTAAAAGTGGCTATTAGTTAGATACCCATTAAAAATAGATAGATAATTAATAAAAAATAGTTAATAATTATATAAAATGAAATTAATGCTAAATAAATTGAAATTAAGGTAAATAATTAATACAAAAAATATATAATGAATAATTATTGATTTAAATGGTATAAAATGTACAATTAGGCCATAGTTGCAACACTGTTGTAATTATGGTCAAATAATGCCAAATTGGCTAATTTGTGAAATAATTAAATCCTAATAGGATTAAAAATGATATATTGAGCTGAAAAATATTTTGAAATTATTTATAATACAATTTATGAATAATTATTGAATACAAAAATACTGAATAAATTGGGAAAGAATTTAATAAAAATATGAAAAATTACGGAAAAATACCAGTTGTTATAAAGAGTGATTTTGAAGGTATATATGCAAATTTTAAAATATCTTGAGGAAAAATTGGGTATCAACAGCTGCCCCTCTTTACCCCAGAAGGATGAAAGAGTTGTCGGGTAAAGATATGATGGCTAATTTTGATCGAGTGGAAATAGCTTGAAAGGTTTAGGCCGCACCCTGGTTTCTGAGCTGCCTACATATCCCTGGTTTTACAGGAATCAGGTTGTATGTAGTTCAGGAGCCACCGATGAAGTATGAAGTTTTATAATGACGGACGCAAAGTGCAAGGTTGGGTGAACAAGCGGCTTACGGGGTAGTTAGGAGAACTGGGCAGGACTGCGCCTGCCATGATAGTTGTTGCTTGCCGGGTTACCTGCAAATGAGTAATACAAGCACATCGTGTATAATTTAAACATGATGCAAATTCCCGTTGGACTATGAATGTTGTCTTTGGACGGTTAAGGATGACGTCTTTAGACCATGATGTCCTGGGCTATGAATTGCTTGATGCAGGATTCACAGGCCATGAAATGATGTTCTCGGGCCATGAAGATGGTGCCTTCGAACCATGATGCCTTTGAATAATGATATGCAAACTGATAAAAGAGATCCTCAGGCCATGACATGGTGTTCTCGGGCCATGAAGATGGTGCCTCCGAACGATGACGCCTTTGGGTAAGTTGGCGATATTTCAGCCCATAAAGATGCAATAGTTCGATGCTGACAAGACAGAGCTTAGTCTTGTGAATTAAAGGGGCACGACTTAGACCAAAAGGAAAGCGCAGTAAATAATGCTAGAGGTGTTGGTTACTTCTGAGAAGTAAATGGGAGGCAGCGTTTAGCCTCGGAAGGCATAATGGTAGCCTTATGCAATATGCGAATGCGGATGGAGGTAGAGATTAACCTCGAAAGGCAGAATGGAAGCCTTATGCAAGATGTGAATGCAGATGGAGACATCGTTTAGTCTCGAAAGGCAGAAAGGTAGCCTTGTGCAAGATGTGAATGTAGATGGAGATATCGTTTAGTCTTGGAAGGCAGAATGGTAGCCTTATGAAATATGGGAATGCAGATGGAGGTAGAGCATAACCTCGGAAGGAAGAAAGGTAGCCTTATGCAAGATGCGAATGCAGATGGAGACATTGTTTAGTCTCGGAAGGCAGAATGGTAGCCTTATGCAAGATGCGAATGCAGATGGAGATAATGTTTATTCTCGGAAGGCAGAATGGTAGCCTTATGCAAGATGCGAATGCAGATGGAGACAATGTTTAGTCTCGGAAGGCAAAAAGGTAGCCTTATGTAAGATGCGAATGCAGATGGAGACAACGTTTGGTCTCGGAAGGCAGAATGGTAGCCCTATGCAGGATTAAAGGAAGGACAACATAAATTCTTAGCTGGTGTTAAATTGCGTTAGAGCATTGTGATAATGAAGAATCATTTGTGCTGATAATAAATATTGGCATGTGCGACGGGTTTGAGGAACGATGTCTGTCCTTTGAGCGGATAATATGTTTTGGGGATTTTGCAATTTTTGTGCCTGCATCCAAAGAATGATCGTGAGTTTTGTAAAGGGTGAAGGTTAGTTCGTATTCCCGCTGGCTCTGCTTGGCTCGTTTTCTTGATCATGATGATACTGTATGTATCATTGGGGTAGCGTTTGCTAAACAAGATGTTTCAGAAAAATAAATATGCATGATTTTGTAAAAGTATAATATATAATCTAAAATAGTTTTAGATGATCGGACGACGTGACACGGTTCGAGACATTGCAACCTCTCATGCTGCGGAATTTTGAGGGTCCTCCTCAAGATTCTGCCCTAGTTTGCTGGGTGGACGCCTCTGACTGCTGCTCATGCAGCGATTGGTTGGAATTGTTTCAGAATTTTGAGGGTCCTCCTAAAAATTATGCCCCAGTTGGCTGGGTGAATGCTTGTGGACTGCTGCTCACTTTAGAATTTTGAGGGTCCTCCTCAAAATTCTGCCCCAATTTCTTGCGGGGGAAAAATATATTTTTATTGAATTGTGACCGAACCCATAGGGCTGCCTACGTATCCCCTCTTAAACGAGAATCAGTTCAGACGTAGTTCAATTTACATTGTTGACAAAAACACATAGAGTTGCACATAGTAGCGCTTGACTGCAGCTGAATTGATCGGTTTCGGCCAAACTTCTCCGTCCATTTCTGCAAGTATGAGTGCTCCTCTGTCAGCACTCTATGAACCATGTACAGACCTTTCCAGTTGGGAGAGAACTTCCCTTTGGCTTCATCTTGATGCGGAAAATTTTCTTTAACACCAGCTGCCCTGGTGTGAATCGTCTCGGCTTGACTTTCTTGTTGAAGGCCCTGGCCATTCTGTTCTGATATAGTTGACCATGACATACTGCATTCATTCTCTTCCCGTCTATGAGAGCTAGTTGCTCATAACGACTTCTTACCCACTCTGCATCGCTGAGCTCAACTTCTTGTATAATTCTTAGAGATGGAATCTCCACTTCGACAGGAATAACAACCTCTGTACCATAAACTATCATATAAGGAGTTTCTCCTGTTGATGTGCGGACAGTGGTGCGGTATCCCAATAAGGCGTATGATAAATTTTCATGCCACTGCTTGTGCCTTTCTATCACCTTCCTTAGTATCTTCTTGATGATTTTGTTAGCGGCCTCTACGACTCCATTCATCTGAGGTTTGTATGCTGTGGAATCCTTGTGTTTGATCTTGAAAGTTTCACACATAGCTTTCATCAAGTCACTGTTGAGATTAGAACCATTGTCGGTGATGATTGACTCTGGTACTCTGAACCGACAAACAATGCGGTCGCGGAAAAAGTTGGCCATGAATTTCTTAGTAACTTCTTTGTAGGAGGCTACTTCGACCCATTTAGTGAAGTAGTCAATGGCGACCAAAATGAGTGGCCATTGGAGGCGGCAAGCTCGATTGGTCCAATAAAATCCATACCCCAAGCGGCGAACGACCATGGTAAGATTGTTGCATTCAGCTCACTCGGAGGAACCTTTATCATATCTCCATGTATCTGGCAGCGGTGGCATTTCCGAACATACTGGATGCAGTCCGTTTCCCTAGTCATCCAAAAGTGACCAGCTCGGAGTATCTTCTTTGCCAGAACAAAACCGTTCATATGTGAACCGCAGGTCCCAGCATGAATTTCTTCCAGCAATTTTGATGCTTCTTTTGCGTCAACACACCTTAATAATCCCAAATCAGGAGTCATCCTATACTGGATTCCTCCGCTATGAAATAAATTGTTGGAAAATCTCCGAAGTGTGCGTTTCTAAGTGGAATTTGCAAGCTCTGGGTATTCTCTTTTTGATAAGTACTCCTTGATGTTTTCTGAATCTCCCAGGTTGATAACTTCAGTCTCGTCCAGGTTAGACTTAGGTCTGTTCTCAACTTCTTTGACAATCTCGTCAGGTATATCGTCTTCATCTGAATCAATGTCCATTTGCTGTGTTGTCTCATTGCGTGTCACAGTCATCGGTTCATCAAGACAAGTAATAGCTGTATAAATACAGTAATGAGAGAAGACAATAACAATAAATATCGGATTTGTAAGAGAAATTTAGAAGATGCTTTGATGAATTGAATAACTGTTTTGGACATTGAAGATCTTATTGCAGAAATTTAAAAATGCAGGAAAAGGAAAATCATTTAGTAAATAATGCTTGTTTTAGCCTTGCTACCCCGAGGCTCATCGGGCTTTGGTCGTCTTGATATACCAGTTCTTGAGATATGTCCCCTTTCTTACAGTCTATATGGAAGGGCCTTCCTCCCCCTCCTCCCCGAGAACAACACAACAATCCATAACCTCGTCCTCTACGAACAAACTCCTCATCGCTGCAAGTGCTTCTTCTTTGTCTGATCCGTAAATAATGTCGGCCTGCTTGAAATTCTGCTCAAGATGAGGTATCGACTGCTCCAAAAGGTAATAGGGACCGCGCCAAGGTGGAGACCAGTCGTTGAATTCCTGCCAAGTGTACTCATACCCCAGACCGAAAGTAGTACCATGTTTCTTGAGCTTTATGGGCTTCGTGATCCCTTGGAGGTTCTTACTGAGCCCTTTGCCTGGCTCATATCCTCTCCAGTTTAGGATGCTCTCAATCTTGCTATCCCACCACTTGTCCTCGTCGATAGCATTGACCCGCTCAATATGGTGGTAAGTTCCCCCCCTATCTTCCTTTTTCCGTCAATCACGAGAATAGTTTGACGACTATAAATGGGGTTGATATTGTCACCATGAATAATCACCTTTCAGAGTCTAGGGTTTCCAAAAAGAACCCGGAAAAGAGGAAGAAAACTCAGAGATATTACCGGTCTTTGGCCGGAAAAGGGTAGATCTTACTCGACCAGCCATAGATGGCCGGAAAAATGGCATGAGACCAGAGAGATGAGTGGAACCGCCTCTGTTTCACCCGAGAGTCTCAAACGGTGACACAACTGCAAAGGATGGAGCCATAAGACTGGCAGGAGATGAGACCTCCATGGTTTCCGCCGAGGAAATGGTCGGAGAAGGGAGGACAAGGGCCTAGTAGGCGAAGAGCTTAGAGAGAAGGGAGAGAACTCGGAGAGACGGCTGAGAAAAATGTGAGGGGGGAAATGAGACGAGGGAGGGTAGTCTTTAGGTCTTAATTTGGTAAGGTCGAATTTGGACCGTTGATTTGAATTAATCAACGGTTCATATTAATAGGTGCTTGGGCCGGGTAGGATTTTAGGTCTGGGCTGTGTAATTTGGATGATTAAATTGAGTAGGGGCCCGGGTGAAATTAGGCTAGAATTGAAATTAAAAGTGGCTATTAGTTAAATAACCATTAAAAATAGATAAATAATTAATAAAAAATAGCTAATAATTATGTAAAATGAAATTAATGCTAAATAAAATGAAATTAACATAATTAATTCATATAAAAATATAAAATGAATAATTATTGATTTAAATGGTATAAATTGTACAATTAGGCCATAGTTGCAACATTATCGTAATTATGGTCAAATAATGCCAAATTGGATAATTTGTGAAATAATTAAATCCTAATAGGATTAAAAATGATATATTGAGCTGGGAAATATTTTGAAATTATTTATAATACAATTTACGAATAATTATTGAATATAAATATACTGAATAAATTGGAAAAGAATTTAATAAAAATATTAAAAGTTACGGAAAAATACCAGTTATTATAAAGAGTGATTTTGAAGGTATATATGCAAATTTTAAAATAGTTTGAGGAAAAATTGGGTATCAACAATCATTAATATCCTTTGATTCACATTTCACACCAATGCATCCTTTAATCCATATTACATAACCATCCATTCCATTAATTCATGTTTCACAACAATTCAACCTCATATTTCGCATTTCACATCATTACCATCTCTTTACCCACAGTTAATATCATAGCAACTTTTGATTCATATTTCGTACCATTCTAGTCTTTCATAATTACCAAACCCATCATATGCAAGGATCACACACATAGTACAAGAAGGAATACAATGATCACAACTCATATACTCAAGTATCACAACGATATGGTATTTGCATGGAATGACATAGAAGCAAAGATTCCTCAATTAGGCACATAGAACACATAAATTCCATAGATATCCGACATGAGAATCATACCCGAAAAGTGAGCACAATGCTTTTATCCTATGAGGATTAGAGTTAGGCATATATACCTCGATTTGGAATTTCTCTATAATTTCTATCCAAAATCACCGGACCTTCTAACGCCTTCAATCTAATTTACAACGTGACATATTCAAACTTAAGACTTAGGAACCTTGAACTCATTTGGGCATTTTATCAACTACTATGTGGTCCTTTAGATTAACTAACCTCTTTATAGTGAAAGATTTCCCTAGCTTACTTCCCGTTGCTAGATTATGGTAGATTATTCACATGCATGCAAGGTCTTAACTCTCATCTTCAAGAGCCAACCTACTTGTGTTCTATTCTAACTAAAATCTGAAAATTTGGGGGAAATGGAGTGAGGACTTACCTCTTATGGTGAAGAAGATGAAGACTACTCGATTAGTTCCAAGCCTAAGTAGAGATGGAGGATTAACTTGGGGAAAATGGGGACTTATCTCACTAGAACCCACTCTCACTTATCTCTATTTTAGTTAAATAGTTGTTAAATAAGAAGGGGAGGGGTATTTTATAAAACTGGGGGATCGCATTCCTGTTATGCGATCCGCATTCTTGTCGTATAAATGACACCCAGATGGGCCAAAATGAGAACCAGAATGCCCAGGTATGCGACCGCTATGCGGTCCGCATATCTGTTATGCGATCGCATAGTGTGTCACATAACCTCCTTCACAAAAATGGAGGTGTAAGGATGCGACAGGTATGCGGTCCGCATTCCCAAAATGCGATCGCATCTTGGGCCGCATAGCTGTCCTCAAATTGGACAGCAGGCTGTCCAGGTATGTGACCACTATGCGGTCCGCATACCTGATTTATGATTGCATAGTGGACCGCAGATCTGTGCAACTCTGGAAAAGTTTATCTTTTAAGACCCGGGGTACTTTTTACTCCAAAAAGGGTTCTTTTTAAGATTTACTACGTATATAACAATAAGGGGACCTACCCGGGCATTGTTTTTAGTCAAGAAAATTTACGGGTCTTTACATCCTCCCCAACTTAAAATCATTCATCCTCGAATGAGGACTCGGGAAGTCACTTTGGTTAAGAAAACACAAAGACACCAGCCCCCTCCCAATTTTCACTAAATCCGATATTTTTTCTGAAAATTTTGCCTGAGTTTCCTCTATAAATAGGCCTATCCACCTGTCAGAGGGCCCCCGAAACATATTTCAACAAGTTCCACATGATTTTAGCTACTTCACAAGTTGTACAAAGTGCAGATAACACAACGAATTTCACATAACTCCGTTATTTCAATGGGTTGCACATAATTCAACTAACACAATACCAACAAATATGGCACAAGGTTGAAAAAAATCACATGAGGAAGGAAGATAGGGAAGTGGGGTGTTTCTTGCACAAAATAAGACACAAAATACATTTTCCTAAAGACAACAAATCTTCAAAACCACTACTTGACTTATTCAAACCAATGAGAGTATTTTTCTTTCATTTCACTTTCCGCTTCCCACGTGGCTTCCTCGACTTGTTGATTCCTCCATAACACTTTACCCGAAGCAATCTCCTTGTTTCTCAACCTACGAACTTTCCTATCAAAAATAGCGACGGGAAATTCTTCATATGACAACTCTTCATTAACTTCAACAGTCTCAACCGGTACGATGGCAGATGGATCTCCAACTACCTTCTTTGGCATGGACACATGAAACACCGGGTGCACTAATGACATCTCAGGGGGTAACTCCAGCCTATACGCCACCTGTCATATCCTCTGGGCAATCCTATACGGTCCGACATACCGTGAGCTCAACTTCCCCTTCTTTCCAAACCGCATGACTCCCTTCATGGGAGATACCTTCAAGAATACCCAATCATCTACTTGAAACTCCAAATCCCTACGACGAACATCCGAATAAGATTTCTGACGACACTAAGCAGTTTTCAACCTCTCCGAAATGACTCTAACCTTCTCCATAGCTTTATGCACAAGAGCCGGTCCTAGAAGTTCCGCCTCTCCAACCTCGAACCATCAAATTGGATATCTGTACCTTCTTCCGTACAATGCCTCAAATGGGGCCATCTGAATACTAGCATGGAAACTGTTTTTGTAAGAAAACTCTATAAGCGGCAAGTGGTCATCCCAGCTACCCCTAAAATCAAGTACACAATCTCGTAACATGTCTTCAAGCATATGAATAGTCCACTTTGCTTGCCCATCTCTGTGGGTGGAATGATGTGCTGAGATTTACCTGCATACCCAAACCTTGCTGGAATTTCCTCCAAAAGTTAGCTGTGAACTGGGCCCCTCGATCCAAAATAATAGATACTGGAGTGCCATGGAGTCTGACTATTTATTTGATATATAACTGAGCATACTGTTCTGTAGTATCTGTGGACCTTAATGGCAAGAAATGGGCTGACTTCGTGAGCCGATCCACTATCACCCAAATTGAGTCGAACTTATGCGGAGTGCGGGGTAACCCTACAAAGTCCATATTGATCATCTCCCATTTCCATGTTGGTATTTCCATAAGCTGCTCCAACCCACTAGGCCTCTGATGCTCGGCCTTCACTTGCTGACAATTCAGACACCTAGCCACAAAGTCCGCCACACCCCTCTTCATACTATTCAACCAATAAATCTCCTTGAGATCGTGATACATTTTTGTAGAACCTGGGTGTACGGAATACCTGGAATTGTGAGCCTTTGCCATTACTCTCTGTTGAAGATCATCCATGTCCGGAACACATAGCCTCCCTTGGCCACAAAACACCGTCATCATTGCCGAGTGAAAATGTTGTAGTCTTGTGATTCAGAATCGCCTCTCTCAACTGCGCCAATGCTGGATCCCTGATTTTCTTTTCCTTGACTTCCGCTACAAGTGAAGACTCCGCTGCATTACGCACCACAACATTCCCTTCACCTGAGGCCGAAAGACAGACCCCCAGACTGACCAACTGATAAACCTCTCGAGCCAAAGGCCTCTGACCTGCTTCCAAATGAGCCAAGCTACCCATGGATTTCCGACTAAGAGCGTCGGCCACCACATTCGCCTTTCCTGGATGGTACAAAATGTTCATATCATAATCTTTGAGCAATTCCAACCATCTCCGCTGCCTTAAGTTCAATTCTTCTATTTGAACAAATACTGAAGACTCTGGTGATCTGTGAACATGTCCACGTGGACCCCATAAAGATAATGCTGCCAAATTTTTAATGCAAACACAACTGCTGCGAGCTCCAAATCATGTGTCAGATAATTCTTCTCGTGATTCTTGAGCTGTCTTGAAGCATACGCTATTACCTTACCACATTGCATCAACACACATCCCAAACCAACCCTCGAAGCATCACAGTACACAACAAACCCCTCTGTACCTTCTGGCAGGGTCAATACTGGCGCCGAAGTCAATCTTGATTTCAATTCCTGGAAAATCCTTTCACAAGCATCGGACCACTAGAACTTAACTGCTTTATGCGTCAGCTTAGTCAATGGGGAGGCGAGGGTAGATAATCCCTCCACAAACCTCCGATAATACCCGGCCAAACCGAAGAAATTGCAAATCTTTCGGGGTCGTTGGTATGGGCCAATCCTTGGGGATCAACCCGAATCCCTTCCCTGGAAACAACATGGCCCAAAAAGGTGACTGATTCTAGCTAAAACTCACATTTTGAAAACTTTTCATACAACTGGTGATGATGAAGAGTCTGTAGAACTGCCCTAAGGTGATTAGCATGATCTTCCTGACTTCGCGAATAAACAAGGATATCGTCAATGAAGACAATCACAAAGGAGTCAAGAAATAGTTTGAAAACCCGATTCACAAGATCCATAAAAGCTGCTGGGGCATTGGTTAGCCCAAAAGACATTACCAAGAATTTGAAGTGCCCATAACGAGCCCTAAAGGCGGTCTTAGGAATCTCCTGCTCCCTGATCTTTAACTGATGATACCCGGACGGTAAATCAATCTTTGAGAAGAAGCTAGCACCTTGCAATTGATCGAACAAATCATCTATCCGAGGCAATGGGTACTTGTTTTTTATGGTGACCTTGTTGAGCTACCGCTAATCAATACACATCCGAAGCGATCCATCCTTCTTTGTGTCAAAAATAACCGGTGTGCCCCAAGGCGACACACTAGGCCTAATGAAACCCTTTTCTAACAGATCCTTCAATTGCTCTTTTAACTCTCTCAGTTCTGCTAGTGCCGTTCGGTAGGGTGGAATAGATATTGGTTGTGTATCTTGAAATACATCAATCCCGAAATCAATCTCTCTATCAGGTGGGATCCCAGGAAGCTCATCTAGAAAAACCTCAAGAAACCCATTCACAATAGGCACTGATTCGGGAGCAGGCACCTCTGAAGTGGTGTCCGCAACCCGGACCAGGTGGTAGATACACCCCTTCCTGATCATCTTCGAGGCCTTAAGGTAGGAAATAAACCTGCCTCTTGGCACAAAATCATTCCCCTTCCATTCAATAACTAGTTCCTTAGGAAACTCGAGGCTCATAATTCTGGCTCGACAGTCGATTTTAGCAAAGCACGAGTAAAGCCAATCCATCCCCATAATCACATCAAAATCTACCATTCCTAGCTCAATAAGATCGGTCGTGGTATCCCGACCACACATTGTGACAACACAATTCCTATAGACTCGCACGAACGTAATAGAATCACTAACCAGAGTCGACACGAAGAACGACTCATGAAGCTTTTCGGGTTCTATCCAAAAACTTGAAGCAACAAATGGAGTAACATATGACAAAGAAGATGTGGGATCAATAAGAGCATAAACATCATCCTGCACCCTGGCTGAACGAAGGGCAGTCTCTATGAATATGACCCCTCACCCACAACCATAGCATACTCGCCGATCCAGATAACAGGGCCCAATATGAAACCGCTCGCACTTGGGGCATGGGCCCCTCTGCTGCTGCTGGAATCTTCCACCTGAACAGCCTGGCTGATAGAACCCCCTTGCCGCTAGAACTAGCCCCAAAATGACCTCCCTGTTGATGATGATGGTGACGCCCTGGTGGTAGGGCACTGCTGATGACTAAGCATGAGACTGGGATGGTCTTGATGACCGTCTCCCAGGAACTTGTCTCCCTCCTCCAAAAGAACCCCCATGGATGCCCACCGACCGGGTTCTACTACTACTACTCTCTCTCTCCATTCTTATCTTCAATTTCCGAGCCTCCGTAGCCTGGGAAAATCCTAAAATATTCCCATAGTTCATATCTGAATGTAGAGCAGATGTAGCAGCTTCATTAAAAACCAAGGGACCAAGGCCCTGAACATACCAGCGAACTCTGGCCTCCATAGTCGGCATCATGTGGACAGCATACTTGGACAAGCGCACGAACTCCATATGATACTCCCACACACTCCTGTTCCCTGCTTGAGGACCTCAAACTCTGTAGCGCGGGCTGCCATAGTCTCGACAGGCAAGAAATGATCCATGAAAGCACCTACAAACTCATCCCACCTCATCGGAGGGCTCCTCTCCCCACGGGAATCCTCCCACATCTGAAACCACGAATACACTGCTCCCCTCAAACTATAGGAAGCTAAATCAACTCCTTCTGTCTCTGTAGACTTCATAACCCGAAGAGTATTTTACATCTCATCTATAAAATCTTGAGGGTCGGACTCCGGATCGGTGCCTGTGAACTCTGGAGGGGCTAACCGCAAAAACTGGTTGACCTTAAAACCTGAAGAATCCCCTTGCTCACTAGAGGATGTAGGGGCAACACTTGATCTTTTGGCCTAGGAGGCCACTAGCTGAGTCAACATCTGGATGGCTCCCCTGAGGCCCCCATCAGAAATACCGGGACCGGAAGCTAGGACTGAGGAAGGATTAGGAACATCAGCGGAAGGGACTGTAGCACCCTCCGCTAGAGCAGGAATAGGAATAGCCTGGCCTGGGATAGAAGAGTCAGGCAAATTCAGGGTCGCTGAACCATTCTCACTCGCACCATCAGATAAGGAATTTACGACCACTCCTGGGGTGGCATTGACCTCTAGGCCGAGTCAGGCTCTCTTCTTCGGTGCCATTTATTGAAATTGGAACAATGCACGAATTAGAGATAGACAACCTCACTTTCCACCACATCGCACGATACTGAATAACAATAAAGGGTATTTTCCTAAATGTCCATGCAGCCCCCTAATTATAGATGTGGTCAACAACACACCGATAAGAAGGGCTCTACAAGACACGGCTCCGAGACATCCTAGGAAACTTTTAAAACCTTAGCTCTGATACCAAGTTTGTCACGCCCCAAAATCGAGGGACGAGAACGGCGCCCAACCGGACGAACCCGGTCAAGCAGACCTGGATTGCCTTTCTTACCCAACGCATTTCCCCGTGTTCATAATGTACATTTTATAAGCGAAACAACAAAATAAAATCATGCATGCGTTTACAACATAAATCCCTTTATTTTTTTAACATTTTCAACACTAGATCTTACCAAAACATACATACTAAGTACAACATTCCCGATACAGAACCACGATTACGAGTAAGTACAACAACTACCCAAAGTATGTTTACAACCCACATAGTGTCTACAAAGCCTCTAAGAGTGCGGAGAAGAATACATGGACTTGCCGGTAACAAGGCCCCAGCTATACCTCAAAAGGAATGACATAAACAAAATTAGTCAACATGATTTACACACAGCCCCGAGATGAAGTGGGGCTCACCAAGACTGCTGAAGAGATGGAGGGAAAGGCACCATTATCGGCGATCAGCGCTACCTGCTACAGAACCACCTACATCCATTTAAAAGATGTGGCACCCCCGGTAAAAGGGACGTTAGTACCATTGAATAGCACCAGTATGTTTGAACAAACCTACTCTAGATAGGATAAACATCAACAGTCAACACAAACAGAGGCATAATACAACAATACACCGAGGCAAGAAAAAACACATAAAAGAGTTACCACATTCCTCATCCCGTTTTGCCATCTTTTGGTTAATGTACTTTTAAGTTCATCTTGTTATTATTACTGATCCACCGTGTCCTTGTCACACGGGTCCGATCTCTGCCCGATCGGCTAAGCCATCCTAGGTGAGGTCCGAATTTCAATCACATCACATATAACCACCGTGGCTTATTCTCACGGAGTCCGATCTCTGCCCGAATCGGCTAGGGTAACACCGTGTCTTGTGCACAACACACGGAGTCATATCTCTGCTCGATCGGCAAGGCCATATCAACTGTAAAAAATGAGGACAATAATCATCATCAAATCATAATCATATCACAATATCAAGTCATCTATATGTACAACATGGAGTCCGATCCCAGCCAGATCAGATAGGCCTTCTTACCCCTAGGACATTCTCCTGGTACAATTATGGGTGTTTTATATCACTTGCATCATTTTTAACATTTTTGACCCCCAACACATATTGTTCTTTGATTCGTCTTTCATATCATTAGAATCCTTTGATTAACATTTCACAACAATTCATCCTTTAGTCCATATTTCATAACCAACCATTCCATTAATTCATGTTTCACAACAATTCAACCTCATGTGTCGCATTTCACATCATTACCATCCCTTTACCCACATTTCATATCATAGCAACTTTTGATTCATATTTCGTACCATTCTAGTCTTTCAAAATTGCGACACCCATCATATGCAAGGATCAAACACATAGTAGAAGAAGGAATATAATGGTCACAACTCATATACTAAAGTAGCACAACGATATGGTATTAGCATGGAATGACATAGAAGCAAAAATTCCTCAATTAGGCACATTGAACACATAAATTCCATAGATATCCGACAAGAGAATCATAACCCGAAAGTGAGCACAATGGGTTTATCCTATGAGGATTAGAGTTAGCCATACATACCTCGAGTTGGAATTTCTCTATAATTTCTATCCAAAATCACCGAACCTTCTAACGCCTTCAATCTAATTTACAATGTGACACATTCAAACTTAGAGTTAGGAACCTTGAACTCATTTGGGCATTTTATCAACTACTATGTGGTCCTTTAGATTAAGTAACCCCTTTTTAGTGAAAGATTTCCCTAGCTTACTTACCGTTGCTAGATTATGGTAGATTATTCACATGCATGCAAGGTATTAACTCTCATCTTCAAGAACCAACCTACTTGTGTTCTATTCTAACTAAAATCTGAAAATTTGGGGGAAATAGGGTGAAGACTTACCTCTTATGGTGAAGAAGATGAAGACTACTCGATTAGTTCCAAGCCTGAGTAGAGATGGAGGATTAACTTGGAGAAAATGGGGACTTCTCTCACTAGAACCCACTCTGACTTCTCTCTATTTTAGTCAGATAGTTGATAAAAATGAAGGGGATGGGTGTTTTGTAAAATTGGGGGTCGGGGTTTAAAATTAAAAATTAGAAGCCCCGAAGCAGGAAATGCGATCGCATTCCTGCTATGCGGTCCACATTCCTGTCGCATAAATGGCCCTCAAATGGGACAAAAAAGGAATCTGACTGCCAGGTATGCGACCACTATGTGGTCCGCATACCTGTTATGCTATTGCATAGCGCGTCGCATAACCTCCTTCGAAAAAATGGAGGTGCAAGGATGCGACAGCTATGTGGTCCACATTCCCAAAATGCCATCGCATCTTGGGCCGCATAGCTGTCTAGGAATGCGGCCATTATGCGGACCGCATACCTAATCTGCGATCGCATAGTGGACCACAGATCTGCGAAACTTTGGAAAATTTTATCTTTTAAGTCCCGGGTACTTTTTACTCCCAAAAGGGTCCATTTTAAGATTTACTATGGATATAACAGTATGGGGACCTACCCGGGCATTATTTTTAGTCAAGAAAATTTACGGGTCTTTACATCCTCTCCCACTTAAAATCATTCTTCCTCGAATGAGGATTCGGGGAGTCACTTTGGGTAAGAAAACACAAAGACACCAACCCCACTCCCAATTTTCACTAACTCCGATATTTTTCTGAAAATTTTGCTAGATTTTCCTCTGTAAATAGGCCTATCCACCTGTCAGAGGGCCCCCGAAACATATTTCAACAAGTTCCACATGATTTTAGCTACTGCACAAGTTGTACAAAGTGCAGGTAACACAACGAATTTCACATATCTCCGTTATTTTAATGGGTTGCACATAATTCAACTAACACAATACCCACAAATATGGCAGAAGGTTGAAAAAAATCACACGAGGAAGGAAGAAAGGGAAGTGGGGTGTTCCTTGCACAAAATAAGACACAAATACATTTTCCTAAAGACAACAAATCTTCAAAACCACTACTTGACTTATTTAAACAAATGAGGGTATTTTTCTTTCATTTCACTTTTCGCTTCCCACGTGGCTTCTTCGACTTGTTGACTCCACCATAACACTTTAACCGAAGCAATCTCCTTGTTTCTCAACCTACGAATTTGCCTATCAAGAATAGCAACATGAATTTCTTCATATGACAACTCTTCATTAACTTGAACAGTCACAACCGGTACGATGGCAAATGGATCTCCAACTACCTTCTTCAGCATGGACACATGAAACACCGGGTGCACTAATGACATCTCAGGTGGCAACTCCAGCCTATACGCCACCTGTTCTATCCTCTGGGCGATCCTATACGGTCCGACATACCGTGGGCTCAACTTCCCCTTCTTTCCAAATCGCATGACTCCCTTCATTGTAAATACCCAATCATCTACTTGAAACTCCAAATCCCTACGACGAACGTCTGAATAACATTTCTGATGACTCTGAGCAATTTTCAACCTCTCCGAAATGACTCTAACCTTCTCCATAGCTTGATTCACAAGATCCGGTCCTAGCAATTCCACATCTCCAACCTCGACCCATCCAATTGGAGATCTACGCCTTCTTCCGTACAATGCCTCAAATGGGGCCATCTGAATACTAGCATGGAAACTGTTGTTGTAAGCAAACTGTACAAGTGGCAAGTGATCATCCCAGCTACCCCTAAAATCAAGTACACAAGCTCGTAACATGTCTTCAAGCATCTGAATAGTCCGTTGTGCTGAGATTTATCTGCGTACCCAAACCTTGCTGGAATTTCCTCCAAAAGTTAGCTGTGAACTGGGCCCCTCGATATGAAATAATAGATACTGGAGTGCCATGGAGTTTGAATATTTCTTTGATATATAACTGAGCATACTATTCTGTAGTATCTGAGGACCTTACTGGCAAGAAATGCGTTGACTTCGTGAATCGATCCACTATCACCCAAATTGAGTCGCTTACGCGGAGTGCGGGGTAACCCCACCACAAAGTCCATATTGATCATCTCCCATTTACATGTTAGTATTTCCATAAGCTGCACCAACCCACCAGGCCTCTGATGCTCGGCCTTCACTTGCTGACAATTCGGAAACCTAGCCACAAAGTTCGCCACACCGCTCTTCATACTATTCCACCAATAAATCTCCTTGAGATCGTGATACATTTTTGTAGAACCTGGGTGTACGGAATACCTAGAATTGTGAGCCTCCGCCATTACTCTCTCTCGAAGATCATCCACGTCCGAAAGACATAGCCTCCATTGGCACCGCAAAACACCATCATCATTGCCGAGTGAAAATATTGTAGTCTTGTGATTCAGAATCACCTCTCTCAACTGCGCCAATGTTGGATCCCTGATTTGATTTTCCTTGCTACAAGTGAAGACTCCTCTCAATTACTCACCACAACATTCCCTTCACCTGTGGCCGAAAGACAGACCCCCAGACTGGCCAACTGATAAATCTCTCGATCCAAAGGCCTCTGACCTGCTTCCAAATGAGCCAAGCTACCCATGGATTTTTAGCTAAGAGCGTCGACCATCACATTCTCCTTTCTTGGATGGTACAAAATGTTCATATCATAATCTTTGAGCAATTCCAACCATCTTCGCTGCGGACGCTGAACAGCTACTTCTATGTCCCGACTCCGCACAGAAAGAGATGACTAACGTTAGGTACCAGCACCTGCACACAGGGGTGCAGGGAGTAATGTGAGTACACCAACTCAGTAGTAATGAAAATAAATCAAGCCTAAGCAGTAAGAAACATATAAGATCAAATCATTAGTTCACAATCAGCACAACCTTTCTTTCCATCAGTATATATATATATATATATATATATATGAAATCAACATGCTTTAAAAGCCAACTTCAGTAAAATCCTTTGAAAAATGTGTTTTCCAACAAATTTCAGAAATCAAAATACTCGAAGAGTTTAGTGTAAAATGAAATAAGTCATAAATATCCCTCGAGCCAAAACATGAATCACAAATCGCCCCTCGGTCAGAACATCACTCAGCATACCGCACAGTCACTCAGTATCAGCCCCTCGGGCAACCTCATTGTCACTCATGCCTCCCCACGGGAATCAGTAGGTACCTGCGCTCACTAGGGGTATGTACAGACTCTGGAGAGGCTCCTTCAGCCCAAGCGCTAATATCAAGCCACCTCGTGGCATATCATATCCTCACAATCAGGCCCTCGGCCTCACTCAGTCAACAACTCTCAAAAGCCCCTCGGGCTATCAGTAAAACGGGGTACTCGACCCAAAACATAATTTTATAACTCAAATAGTGTAAATAAGGTTGAGTTTCGAAAGCAGTCAAGCATAATATGATTGAGTGTAAATCATAAATCAACACAGCGAGGAAATAGCAGTAAAAATCCCCTAAGGGGTCTAAACAAGTCGGCGCAAGGCCCCAAACATGGCTTACATCCCAAATATAGCAATAGTTTTTATAACACAATTTAACATATGATTTAGAGTAAAATATGCAACCCAATAGTTGTCGCGGAGAGGACCAAGTCCAAATCCAAACATCAGTGCACACCACACACTCGTCATCCGGCGTGTGCACCACTCTAAAAATAGTGAGAAATATGAAGTCCGGGGTTTCATACCCTCAGGACAAGATTTATAGTCATTACTTACCTCCACCCGGGCCAAAATACTAATCCACGATGCTCTTGCCCCTCGAATCGGCTCATGATTGATCCGAATCTAACCCAAACCAGATTAACATCATCAATATACGCTAAATGAACACGGCTCATTCGAAAACTATCAATTTTAAGCACAATTCCTGAAATTGGCCAAACTCGAGCCCGGGGCCCACGTCTCGGCATTTGATAAAAATCACAAAACTAGAATCCTCATCCCCCCACGAGTCTACCCATACTAAATTTACCACAATCGAACCTCAAATTCCCACTCAAATCATCAAAAGAAATTTTCCAATTCTTCCTCCCATTTTCCCCCAATTTCTACTTTGATTCCTCAAATTACATGATAAAGATCAAGACTAATTCATGAAATTAAACCAAAAGTGATTGAAGAACACTTACCACAAGAATTCCACTAAAAATCTCGTCCAATTCCTCCTTCTTCCGAGCTCTCTAGTGTTTTTTTGAGTTATAGACAAAAACCCCTGTCCTTGAACTTAAACTGTCTGCCTAGGTCTTTTATTCATTGTGAACACATCCCCAAGACTGCGTTCGCATAGAACAAATTCCAAACAACCCTTAATATCCTCTATGCGAACGTGGCTACCAGTCCGCGAACGCACATCACGACCAGCCCAAACCTATGCGAACGCACCCCAGGCCCCACGAAAACATAGACCGGTGGGCCTGGGGGTTCTTCCCTGCGTTCGCGATGGACAACTTTCCCAACACTCCGTGTTCGCACCCCTCAGCCCGCAAATGCATAGAACACTGTCCCCCTCTTCCACAATTTACCCTATGCGAACGCAGGACCTCCTATGCGAACGCATAGGGTAATCTTCTGCTGCAGTAACACCAGCAAACCAGCTATGCTCAAAAGCCAAAAATCACCCTGTTAGCCACCCGAAACTCACTGAGGCCCTCGGGACCTCAACCAAACATACCAACACATTCCATAAATTCATTCAAACTTAGTCAAGCCCTCGAAACACCAAAACCAACGCAAAAACACCAAAATCACATCGAATTCAAGCCTATGAACTTGAAATTTCTAAATTTCACCAAAGATGCCGAAACCATCTAAAACACATCCGATTGACCTGAAAATATGCACATATATCCAAAATGATATTACGAACTTGTTCCAACTTTCGGAATTTCATTCCAGCCACGATAGCCTATTTTCCTCTGCCGACCGAAAATCGCCAAAAACTAACTTTCGCCAATTCAAGCCTAATTCTACACCGGACATCAAAACTTCATTCCGAACACACTCCTAAGTACCAAATCACCTAACGAATCTATCCAAGCCATAAAATCTATATTCCGAGGTCGTTTACCAATAAGTCAACTTCCAATTGACTTTTCCGATTCTTAAGCCAATTTAAGAGACTAAGTATCTCAGTTCTCACCACGACCACTCCGAACCAAAACCAACTGACCCAATACAACATAAATAGGCTAAGAAACATGTGATAAAGCAAAAAATGAGGGAAACAATGCTAAATCCATGGAACGACCGGCCGGGTCGTTACAATATATCTCTGCCAACCGCCCCAAAGTATAATTACTTGCCGCTGGAATGAAATGTGCTGATTTAGTCAGCCTATCCACAATAACCCAAACTGCATTGAGTCCAATATGAGATGCATCATAATACACCATGAAAGAACTTGAACCTAATGGTAACACCAACACCGGTGCTGAAGCCAAGGCCGTCTTGAGCTTCTGAAATCTCACCTCACACTCATCTGACCATTTGAATGGGGCACCTTTCTGAGTAAATTTAGTCATAGGGGCTGATATAGATGAAAAACCCTCTACAACCCAAGAAACCCCTGATTTCCGTGGCTGTAGTAGGTCTAGGCCAGTTCTTGACTGCCTCTATTTTCTTAATAGTTCTTCATAGCCAATTACAGAGTTATCAAATAGCTTCACGTTAACAATAATCTCCTTTCAAACCTTCACAATACTGATAACGAGATACAATTCTTGAAGACCTCGTAATTATATACCCGAATTAACATGTCTCATATAACGTCACATGGGCGGGCACCTACCTTGTAGGTTAAATCTCAATTATTATAGCACGAATTTGGCAAATTATACACAGATAATTTTTATACAAAATTTTTCGAATAAACCTAACAGGCATGACTCCCTATTAGTACTATAGTACACATTTTAATTTCACAAGGGAGAATTTAAACACAAGAATTTTTCATCATAAGGATCACGTCCTTACATAACTTCCACCGCGGCTCGTAACCCAATTTAAACATATCAAATCATATTAAAATGCGAGGATCTCGCCCTCAATTCTTAATCACAAGTAATATGCATATCGTGCCTATCGAAACATTCCATTTTGTTCTTTTAAATATTTTCCGTTAAACAAAATTACAACACGTAATGATAGACATAGCTATCTCCATATAATTTCTCAATACAAGTATTCACACAAGTAGATTTTAGAGTTACAAAGCTCACTCGAGAGTGAAGCATATTAGGAGGACTTTTCTAGATACTCATAACCGAATCAAGTTAAGGAAATTATAACTTTATAATAACTAGAGATTGTTCTTGTAATGACACCATTTTTTATAACGACCTCATCCATACCATAGAAAATATATCAACAGGCTAAGTCTCCACCTCTAGGAATCTGACCTCCACCTTCGACATTCCGACCCCTTTTTCCCTGGCTGGTCATGTAAGTTGAGTTGTAACTGCAATGGGGCACTTTGCCTGAGTGCTCTGCTTAAATGATTCGCCTGCTAATACCGAGTTTATACCAAATAACTTGGAATAATCATAATAGGAATATCGTAGCGGCAGTGCATTAAAAGAACTCATTGAAGCACCCCGAGTAATCAGATATATGGACTGGGCTAGTCGGTTGCCCGAGCCCCTGCCGAAATAATTTGTTGTTGCAAAGAAAAATCCACTGAATATTTTAGAACCTCGAGACCTCTTAGTCTCTTTAGATTCTTTTTTCCTCATCCCGGACACATTTTAACATCTAAGCAATTTCTACCACTAGCCGAAATGAAGTATCAAATTGCCCCGAGTCGTACATAATATTTACAATCATAATCGAGTCCTTTAAGGAGTCTGGGAACTCTCCCTCCAAACCCTATGCGCCATGCATTATGGAGAGTCAGAGAAACAAACTCTTTCAATAACATTTATGAGAACTAAGTCAAGTAGTTTGTGTTGTATTGGCTGGTCGTCCTCTTCATAGGTTTGCTACAAATATTGGCGGCCCATTCTTCTTTTACAATGATGACTCAACACTGCTGAGCTACCCCATTTATTTATATGATATTTGTTATTCTTTGGGGTAACTCTTATCCTTATTGATGCACAATGATCCCAAAGATAAGGCTCTATACAGATAATTATTTGGCACGAACCATATAGTCTAGAAGCTCGTCAACCACTGTACTCCCTCTAGAGCACCCCAAAATCCGCAACCGTGACTTCCACACTGAGTAGACCTTCTGTAGATTTAAAGTTGGCTATATAAATCCGTTGGTACTGAGGTATAGGGTTATTAAGGAGGCGTACATATCTCCAGTCCCAGCTTTATCTCTTGCAAAATCTTAGGCCTTATACATTCCAAGCCAAAACTCATATAACACATGACCCACAATCTATTCCTTGATGGTGGACTTCCCCACTTGGCACGAAGTCACAGGTCACAATGTTTGATAATACACAATGTTAAACTCCACAGCTCATATAAATCAACCAGATGCAAAGGTCCGTTGCACCCCTGCATGATTAACTAGGTGATCTCTCATTACGTCCGCATCTTCAGTCAGAGCCATAACTGGTCTAGTAATTACATAATCTTCCCACCACCTCTTGGTGGAATCACTCATCTGAAACACAACAAAATCAACCCCATTGCTTTCAACTATTCCCTTGTTATGCAATACTGGAGTAGCTATGAATCCTTATGAAATCTAGCCTAGTCCAACATGTACCGACTAGGATAAAACCTCTACGTCTAGATCCATTTGAGATTGTACAATAGGTGCTGATGTTCGAGCTTTAGACTGAGCTCTGCTTCTGTCTCTTCCCCTAATAGTAGCTGTCATTGGGGCTTCATCTCTTGTCTGGTTGTAGACGATTTGCGTGTTGTCGAGATTTGTGAGAGGACAGGGGCTGGTGATACCAATATTTGTGGGGGAATAGCTCAATATTATTGGGCTAAAATTTTACAAAGATCCTTGGATTGGATGTGAATGAACAAGTGTGTCACTCTGCTCTTAAGGTAATTCCCTAATTTTTCATATTTCTTTTCCTGTAAAACTAATTTTTAAGCCATTCATACGTATTGAACTCACTCCCACTTATAAGACATTTGGTCTAAGAGATGGTCTGTTCACTGCAGGTGTTACATTTCCCCATATGAATCCTTAGTATTTTGGAAATTCTATGTAATGATATTTTCTAAAGCATGGAGCAGTTATTCTCAATGTTATAGATAGATCTTTTCACCTATTCGAATTATGGGGTAGATTCCTATTCTGATCTACCTTTGAAATTTTTCAAACAGATTGTGGAAGTTGTCTTGCGTGAAGGTCTTGTCCATCCTATTACTTGTGTTCCCTTTTTGATAGAGCTTGAAATAGATCTTTAGGAGGTGAACTCAAAACTGGAACATAATTTGTTGATGAACATGAATGAGAAGTACGCAATTTGTATTGCTAGAATATAGTTATTCTGGATACAATGGGTTTATGTTAATTGTTGAATTTCTCCTTTTCAGGTATCCATACTTCTTTGAGAGCCGTCTTGGTGATGGTCTACAAAAGTCATTTATGTTCATACAAGCCATGAATAAGGTGGTTCTCAAAGTTTAAATGCTCAGTCTAAAGCTCCAGATATCATGTCAGGAAACTCGGACCCTGGCTAATTTGATCATACAAAGCATGAGGTGTCTAGAATCTATAAGCTCATCCGTGGAAATCGTCTTTCAAGGAACAAATTTATAGCCTCAGTTGTGTGCAAATTTGATACACCAAGCTTGAGTGATTAAGTAGTCTTGTTTTTTATGTATGCACCAATCTGGATTACTGACCCTAATTTTGGTTACCCTTCCCATATTTATTTTGTTTGCATTAATCTGGACTACTGATCCTGAATTTGTTTTTCCCCTCCTCTCTTCCAGTTACTGCATTGAAATTCTTGCTTCACTTCTATTCACATCGCCTGATGAGCCCCTTTATTTGATCTATTCTATAAATAGGATTATTTAAGTTAGGGATGGCACAATGGAGGCAAATATTCAATCATCAATGGTAGAATAAATTCGCACGATAGAATAGAATAGAAGTAAAATTGTTCCTAACTTGATAGCCTCTGAGAGATAAGTACAAACATCTCTGCACCAATCCTTCAGACTCTTGTAAGCTTGTTCATGAATTGTGAGACCTAAGCAACCTAGTGCTCTGATAACAACTTTCCACAACCCAAATTCCCAAACTTAGGGATCGTGATGGCGCCTAACATCACACTTGCTAGGCAAGCCAATGTTAGAATTCGATTAGCTATTTTCCTTTGGATATTTAGTTAAACACAATGAGACAATTTAAAGTAAATTAAATCTAATGATTTCCAACTAATAACTTCATATATAAGAAATGATAAACGAATAAATAAACCGAGCCACGAAATAAATATATACATAACTCTAAGACTACCCCAGGGTCTGGTGTCACAATTCACGAACTTCTAGAATACTACAAATAATGGGCTCAAATAAATAATATATCTATTTTGGGTGAAATAAAACAGTCTCTATAAAACTAGGAGAAGACTCCAGGAATATGCGAACGCCGACAAATATACCTCGTGTCTCAAAATGAAGAGTGACCGCTACTAAAGCCTCTAACGCTGGATGGTACCTGGATCTGCACAAAAGAGTGCAGAGTGCAGTATCACTACAACCGACCCCATGTACTGAGTAAGTATCGAGCCTAACCTCGACGAAGTAGTGACGAGGCTACGTCGGGGCATTAACAATATAACCTGTGAGCAATATAAAGTAAAGCAAGAAGGAAATTCAAAAACAAACAAACAATAACTGTAGCAATAATTAAAATAACTCAGTCACCTTTTCCACGTCTCAGCTATATCCAATTCTCACGTAAGTTTCCAAATTTCCAATCTTTGACTTTAAAATAAGAGTAGTGCAAAATGTGAGAAATAGTAGAGTAAAGCAGTAAGCTTTCAAATCCTTAATTTTTTTAAAAATTAGTAAAATATAAGTGTCCTCCCTTATTTCTCCTTGTTGCGGAGTGCAACCCGCTCCCACATGTCCACCCTTATTGCTACTCCTTATATGTATATATATATATATATATATATATATATATATATATATATATATATATATATATATATATCACCCTTATTGCTCCTGATGCGGCGTGCAACCCGATCCCACCTGTCCAACCTTATTACTCCTTGTTGCGGCGTGCAACCCGCTCCCACCTGACATATCATATCACTTTATTTATAAAGAATTTCACAATTCAGGTCAAGCCTTTCACAACATTTTTATCTCAACAATTATAAACGAGAAACTGTATTTTCTCATAAACTTCACCAATATCATCTCAAAATGAAACCAACAGGAATATGAACATCTCGTAAAACAATGTCAACCCGATTAACCTTTATATACTACAAAGAAACCAAGGAAACAACCAACACTTTCCAAAATAATGGAAACAAGACTTAACAACAAGTTAACCAAGTCAAGTAGTCATAGAAACATCAATGAGCATAAAACAATTAAGCCATGAATCAAATAAATGGGAAACGGGGAAGGATCATGCTTAACAGATAATTTTGTGGTGCATAGATACTCGTCGCTTGACCTATACACCACACACATGCAAATTCACATAGCAATTAAGTTGGGGATTCTTATTCCCTCAAGTCAAGGTTAAACCAAGCACTTACCTCAAATTCGCAGGCCACTCACTGCTCAATTACAGCTTTTCCTTTAGAGTCTTACTCTAACTCGCCCGAATCTAATCATAAACAGATTAATACCATCAACATAGGCTAACGATTCAAATTCCACAGTAAAAACTACAAAATATGCCAAAAATCCGAAATCCGCCAAAATCCGACCCCCGAGCCCACATCTCAAAATCAGTCCAAAATGGTAGAAGCAAAACATTCTTCCTCTCCCGCGTCTAACCATATAAAATTTATTATCGGACTCCATTCCTAAAACTCTCCAAAACTCAAGCCCTAACTCCCTCAATTTAACTTTAAAATCATCAATCCAATCTCAAAAATGAAGATGGATTCATGAATCATAACCAAAAACGAGCAAAGAACACTTACCCGAATCCCTATGGTGAAAATCGCCTCAAAAATCGCTCAAATATGAGCTCCCCAACTCAAAATATGAACGAATGAACAAACTTTTGTTTTATATATTTTTCTGCCAGCTATGCTGCCTCGTTTCTCATGCCAAACGATCCCGAAACTCGCTTATTATGCCTCTAATGGATTCCTTGTGAAATTCTAGTCAAGTTAGGCTTTTGAATCACCCAATTTAACCTTATAATGAAGGAGATATGAAGGTTTTACTATTTGCAAATAATGCAGATTTTTAAATACGGTGTCAGTGGCAATTTCGTAATTAATCTGAAAAATCTGGCAACCTTAGTAAAATGACCATAAAATCCTCATACGATGTCCAAATTCGATGGTTCTTTTTGCTACAGGTCGGTAATGACGACACGGTCTAATACTTCAACCAACATAGAAACCAAAGCTTATTTTTTCAATATGATATCATTTATGCTTGAAGAAACGACGTCAAAAGATAAGAAAAACGAGTACAACACAACCCAAACTTATCCGAAACTCACTCGAGACCCTCGGGACCTCAACCAATAATTCAAATAAGCTATATATCACTACTCAAACTTAGTCGAACCTCCATAACACTCAAGACAACAACAAAACACCAAATCAACCTCGGATTCAAGCATAAGAACTTCTAAACTTTCAAAATTCACTAACGACGTCGAAACCTACTAAACCACGTCCGAATGACCTCAAATTTTGAACGCACATCCCAAATGACACTAGGAACCTACTCCAACTCCGGAATTCCATTTCGATCCCGATACCTAATATTTGACTATCGACCAAAATCGCCAAATTTCTAACTTTCGCCAATTCAAGCCTAGAACGGAGTCTTAGTTCATAAAATTACCCCTTGGGTCATCACATATAGACCCCGTACAGGTTGTAGTGTGAGTTACCTACCTTAGCCTCGTCACTACTTTGTCGAGGCTAGGCTAGGCACTTACAAAGTACATGAGGTCGGTTGTACTCATACTACAGTCTGCACTTCTTGTACAGATTTTACAGTCGGTCTGAGTAGAAGTTATTAGCCTGCTCGGGTTGGACAGTTTGTGGAGATTTGGGGTACAGCTGCTCAGTCCCAACAACTCCTGGAGTCCCCTTACTTTTATTTGGATGTGTACTTTCTTTTTAGACAGCTTTATGTTTATTTCAAACCCTCGTTTGTACTATTCTAGTAGCTTGTGTACTCATGTCACCGGGGCCAAGGTTGTATCAGACGTTTGGCTGATTTAGCTTCAGCAAATTTTACTTTGGATTATTTCATTTATTTCAGTTCTTTCTGACTAATTAATTTAAATTGTAAAAAATTAATAAATTGTTCTAATGTTGGCTTGCCTATCAAGTGAAATGTTAGGCGCCACAGTCCCGACGGTGGGAATTCGGGTCGTGACAAGTTGGTATCAGAGCACTAGGTTACATAGGTCTCACGAGTCACGGGAAAACTTAGTAGAGTCTGAAGAATATGTACGGAGATGTCTGTACTTATCTCTAGAGGCTATGGAGTTAGGAACAATTTCACTTCTATTCTTCACGTCATGCGATTTTATTTCTACCATTAATGATTGAACTCTTCTATTCTTGATCTCTCACAGATGGCGAGAACACGCACCGCATCTTCTGTGGGACAATAGCCGAATCCCCCAGCAGCAGCTCCTACGAGGGGCAGAGGTCGAGGCCAGGATCGTGGCAGAGGACGAGTCAGGGGTAGAGCTTAGCCTAGAGCTCGAGCAGCAGTGCTAGCAGTAGAGTCTCAGGTAGATTTTGATGAGAAGGTTCCAGCTTAGGCTGTACCTGTTGGACCAGCTCAAGTCCCGGAGGGGTTCAACGCCACCCTAGTGCTTCAGGACACTCTAGACTATTTGGTGGGCCTTAGGGAGAGTGTGGACCAAGACGATATATTTCCTATGGCACCAGTCGTCTCTCGGGCTGGGGGAGGAGCACAAACTCCCGCTACTCAAACTCTGTAGCATATGGCTCCCCAATATCAAACTCCAGCAGCCCGCCAGTTCAGTTAGTTCACTCGGTTATACCGCACATGCCAGTGACAGACCCACCATGTCTTCTGAGGCTTTATGGAGATTGGACAAGTTTGCTAAGATCTTTCCAGTTCACTTCAGTGGTGCACCATCAGAGGACCCACAAGATTATCTTGAAAACTGCTATGAGGTGCTGTGAAACATGGGTATGGTTGAGCCCAATGGGGTCGATTTTGATGTATTTCAGATGACTGGTTCCGCCAAGATATGGTGGAGGGACTATGTGTTGACCAGACCAACTGGGTCGCCTACTCTTACTTGGGACCGGTTCTCTCAACTATTTATAGAGAATTTCCTTCCTATCTCTTTGAGAGAGGATTACCGCCGGCAGTTCGAGCATCTCCAGCAGGGCAGTATGACTATTACTCAGTACGAGACCCATTTTTGGATCTAGCCCGTCATTCTATTATGTTTCTTCCTACTGAGAGGGAGAGAGTGAGGAGGTTTATTGATGGAATCTCTCACCCTATCAGGCTTCAGATGAACAAGGAGACCGAGGATGAGATATCTTTTCAGACGACTACTAATGCTGCCAGGCGGATCGGGCAGGTTCTTGCACAAGAGAGAGGGCAGGGGTCTAATAATAGGCCTCACCATTCCGATGGTTTCAGTGGTGCCTCATATGGAAGCAGGGGTACTTTTGGTAGGGGCCATCCTCCCAAACCATTCCTGTCAGCGCTTTAGGCACCCTATAGTGCTTCAAGAAGTCGTGGTCCTTATCTGCCTTATTTTGGAAGCCATGCTATAGTGCACCATCAGCTCCTATCAGTGTGCCTCCGATTCATAGTTATCACCATGGTTATCTGGCCCGTTCGGGTAATTCTCAGTTTTAGCATCCACAGTACCAGGATGGATGTTTTGAGTGTGGTGGTTGTGTGCATATTAGGAGGACCTGTCCGAGATTACTGGGTGGCACGCCATAGCAGAGTTCTCGTTCCATGATTCTAACACCAGTTGCACCACCGCCCGCTCAACCAGCTAAAGGAAGGGGTCAAGCAGTCAGAGGTGGAGGTCAGGTTGTTAGTGGTGGAGGTAAGGCCGCTAGAGGTGGATGTCAGAATGCTAGAGGTGGAGGCCATCCATATAGAGGTCGTCCTAAGGATGTAGTTCAAAGTGGGGAGGCCTAGCCCCGATGTTATGCTTTCCCAGCCAGGCCTGAGGCTGAGTCATCAGACGTTGTTATCATAACTATTGTTCCAGTTTGCCATAGAGACGCTTCAGTTCTATTTGATCTGGCTCTACTTATTCCTACGTGTAATCCTATTTTTCTTCATATCTGGTTGTGCCTTATGATTCTTTGAGTGCTCCTGTGTATGTGTCCATACCTGTGGGAGATTTTATTGTTGTAGATCATGTCTATGGTTCGCGTGTGGTTACTATTGGGAGTGTTGAACTACCATAGATCTTCTACTTCTCAATATGGTTGAATTTGATGTCATTCTGGGTATAGATTGGTTGTCACCTTATCATGCTATATTGGATTGTCACGCCAAGACGGTGACCTTAGCCTTGCTGGGGTTTCCGAACTGAAGGATAACTTTTTGACCTCAATTGTCGAACATGCCGGGATAGAATAGCCTCCAGCTCCTCCTCATAAGTCAAATCCTTGTCCAACTGGACTGAGCTGAAATCTAACATATGGGATGGAACACCGTGATACTTTTGGAGCATGGACACATGGAACATCGAATGGACTGCTGATAAACTAGGTGCCAACGCAAGCCTGTAAGCCACCTCTCCCATTCTCTCAAGAATCTCAAAAGGTCTGATATACCTAGGGCTCAACTTGCCTTTCCTTCCGAACCTCATCAGACCATTCACTGGTGAAACTCGGAGCAATATCCTCTCTCCGGCCATTAATGCAACATCACGAACCTTACGGTCATCATAACTCTCCTGCATAGACCGAGCTGTGCGAAGTTGATCCTGAATAGTCTTGACCTTATCCAAGGCATCATGTACCAAATTTGTACCCAACAACCGAGCCTCCCCTGGCTCGAACCATCCAACTGGGGATCGACACCGCCTCCCGTATAATGCCTCATAGGAATGCTCGACTTGTAGTTGTTGTTGTAGGCAAACTCCGCAATGACAAGAATTGATCCCACGAACCTCCGAAGTTTATAACACAAGTGCGGAGCATATACTCTAATATTTGAATAGTGCGCTTGGACTATTCATCCGCCTGAGAATGAAATGTTGTGCTCAACTCAACCTACGTGCCCAAATCACAATGTCCTTGCCTCCAAAAGTGCGAGGTGAACTGTGTACCTCGATTAGAAATGATAGACACGGGCACGCTGTGAAGATGAATGATCTCGCAGATGCAAATCTCAACCAACCGCTCTGAAGAATAGGTAACTACCACAAGAATATGCGTTGACTTGGTCAACCTATCAACAATGACCCATACCGCGTCGAACTTCCTCTGAGTCCGTGGGAGTCCAGTAATAAAATCCATAGTGATACGCTACCACTTTCACTTAGGAATCTCTATCTTCTGAAGCAAACCACCAGGTCTCTGATGCTCATACTTTAATTTTTTACAATTTAGACACCGAGATACATATTCAACTATATCCTTCTTCATCCTTCTCCACTAATAATGTTGCCGCAAGTCCTGATTCATCTTGGAGGCACCTGAGTGAATTGAATACCAAGAACTATGGGCCTCCTCAAGAATCAACTCACGAAGTCTATCTACATTGGGCACACAAAAACGACCCTGCATCCTCAAAACTCTATCATCTCCAACAGTAACCTACTTGGCACCATCGTGCCGCATTATGTCTCTAAGGCAAGAAAATGAGGGTCATCATATTGTCGCTCCCTGATACAATCAAACAAGGAAGACCGAGCAACTGTACAAGCTAGAACAAAACTAGGCTCTGAAACATCCAACTTCAGGAACTGATTGGCCAAAGCCTGAATATCTGATGCAAGCAGTCTCTCATCGACTGGAATATACGCAAGGCTGCCCATACTCGGTGCCTTTATACTCAAGGCATCGGCCACCACATTGTCCTTTCTGGGATGATACAAGATGGTGATATCATAGTCTTTCAATAGCTCCAACCACCTCCTCTGCCTCAAATAATATCCATTTGTTTGAACAAATACCGAAGGCTCCGACGATCCTTGAAGACCTCGCACGACACACCGTAAAGATAGTGCCTCCAAATCTTCAGCGCATGAACAATGGCTGCCAGCTCCAAGTCATGGACATGGTAATTCTTCTCATAAACCTTCAACTGCTACAACGCTTATGCAATCACTTCTCTATCCTACATCAATATTGCACCGATCCCGACACAAGATGCATCACAATATACTGTATAAGATCCTGAACCTATGGGCAACACCAACACTTGTGCCGTAGTCAAAGCAGTCTTGAGCTTCTGAAAGATCGCCTAACACTCGCCTGACCATATGAACGAGGCACCCTTTTGGGTCAACCTGGTCAATGGGGATGATATTGATGAAAACCCCCCCACGAACAAATTATAATATCCCGCCAAACCCAAGAAACTCCGGATCTCCGTAGCTAAAATGGGTCTACGCCAGTTCTGAATTGCCTCAATCTTCATAGGGCGGGGTCGTTTTCTTAATTATCATTTAAATGATTTTTCATAATATTCTTTCTGTAGCGGAATTAATCTGAGTATTTCTTTTAGGCTTTCTAATATATATTCTATGTATTCTATATCTTTGGTTCTTTGATATTGTTCTATATTGGTTTTTATTAAGTTTGATAGTAAATTTATACTGTCGGTAGTTTGCTGCCAATATTGTAGGTATATATGATTCATTATTGTTCTGAATATAAATCTAACTCATATAGGTCTATGTTTATATGATCTGATATAAGTAATTCTGTCCAATTTTGATTCATTATTTCTGTTATTTCAAAATTAACTAATTTATTATAGATTATCCTTTTTGTATCATTATCAATAGTTTTTAGAATATGTAAGATGAGTATCTTATAACTAAGGTCATCATCTAATAAATATGTATTCATTTTATCATATGTTTTGCTATACATATTCCTTTTAATCTCTATGCCTATTATCCTTATTCATCATAGCATAATAAGTTATTTTTATTCATCTTTTCTGGTCACTACCATGCTTTTCTGCTTCAATCAGTTACCCTATCAGCGCCTCAACTTTGTTAACTCCCCTAAACGGCTTCCTTACCTACTAGTTTCAACCTTAGGATGGCATAGTCTGGGCTTACCTACTCTCAGCATATTTTCATGGCAAACTTTCTCAAGATGAATTTTATAACAGTACTATAGCATGATGAATAATTATAATTTGCAAGAGATTATAAGGAATATAGTAATTTAGCTATTCATAATTATAAAATGACATACCTATTCTTGTAGATTGTTTGAATGCTCCATAGCTTTTTTAAGATATATTTTTATTTAATATAGTATTTTAGAGAGATGGTAGAGAAAGTGTAGTTTTAGAACTTCGAATGAAGAGCTTGCCCCTCTTCTTCGGTTTAGCTTCTTATTTATAGCTGAAGGTAGCTGATACCAAATTGTCCTAATTGCCCTTTTTCTTTACAAATGGGCGGTTCTAATTAAAAGCTTAAAAAGTAAAAGAGTGCCTGTCCTTTTCTTTACATTTGGACGGCTCAGAAATAAAGTAAAAAGCTAATTACTATTCTACTTTTGACTTATTATAAGAAAACAAAAAACTTTACATAATTGTATTTCTTTATGTCTTCATCATAAGTCTTTTTCTGTCGGCCATCTCCTTTATGTCATTTTCTTGTCTGGAATCTGCTTTATGTGGTTTTCTTTCTTATCTTCTTTGCTGGATCTGATTTCTTTCTTTAGCTGGCTTCATCTAACTGGACGTCTGGGATTACGTTATCTTCTCCGTTGCATTTTGAGCATATGTGATCAGGGTATACTGGTCCAACTAATTTGCAGTATCTGGTCATTATCTGTTGAGAAATAAAGTCTTTTCGTATAGCTCTTGTAATTGCTTGTTGCTCGGGTCTAAGTAATGTCATTACCCATTTACGTATTTCTTCCATGTCGTTTTCTCGTAGTTCTTTTGAGTGTGCGTATATTATTGTCTGTCCTCTTGAGTAGTAGTTCCATACTGGTCTTTCATTTAGGTAGTTGTTTGCTAGCTCGCTAATTATTGTAGATAGTCCAATTATCCTTTTATTTGCGTAGAAATCAGGTATTCCTACTTTAGGTATCTCTGGTTGTTGCTCTATCTTTTCGGGTATGATCATGTCTCGTGTAAGTCCTATTTTAATAACTTGAATTGGTGATTTTATCTCATCATGGAGTATTTCTGCTGGTGCTGTATAGAATTTTATAAAAAATAGGTTTCCTTTGGTAATTCTTTTATAGGTAGTAAAGGGTTTGTATATTTCTGGTATTGTAGATATTTCTTCTGCTGTAGATGTATATACGGTACTAAGTAGTCCGTAATTGTNTTTATTTGGGGTGGTATGTATAATGGGTCTTTTCTTATTTTTGGTATAAATGGTTTGTCGAATACTACATTCATATTTGAATTATTATACCTTGGCTTGCTAGTTCCTGCTGCTGATGTGTTGTTAGATGCTGTCGCTGTACCTGAAATACTAGATTTTTTGTTAAATTGAGTTTTTAGGTGTTTCTCATCGTCACCTTTTAGCTCCGCATATTTTAAGTCATGCTACTGACTTAGCTCCGCGTTTTTAATGTCACGCTGCTGACATAGCTCATTCTGTTCTATCTTTTG